>JARFJB010001226.1:5425000-5615000 GCA_036346205.1 Vesta saturnalis
GTTTTGTTAGGAAAAGTTTTCTGTTTGGACCAAAGTAAGACCAAGCTTAGGAATATTTTCTGAAGAAGAAATATTAGAGATAAATGCTACAGGGTATTCAAAACATATGTTCAAACCTGCAAAACTTGAGATACCGATAAGAAATCTAAATGGGGTAAGTACGCACTACCTTGGGGGTCACTGAACAAAACCCCCACACACAATCCATTTTTGAGGATAACTATCATCTAAAAATTTACGTACCTCGCGGTGGTAGTGCGTAGGTACCGTCCTGTTGCAGCTACATATTCTGTCGTTCATCATTACTAAGCAGACGAAGGAGGTTAGTCAACACTGTTTGGAGGAATATAAAAATGTAAATTTTCATCATTATTACACATATTAAAATACTTACCTTTTTTGTGTTTTTTTTTTAACGGAAACATAAGCTTCCTATTAATATATTAACAGCAGGCTTATGCGTTTTCAATTCTTGAAGGAATTGAAGGTAGATACGATCAGTCCTGGAAGTGTTCAAAAAATACGGTTCAATAATTCTATTGTGCAGAATGCCTCACTTAACATTTATGGACCAGTGGTTTCGGTGTTGCGTTTTCGGATAAAAATTGGGTTGTCTAATGCGTAATAGTGTATATTATGACGTTTTACAGCTCCGTTGCTCCTAAACGTAGCCTCATCAGAAAACATAATAGATTTGGATTAATTCCAAATAATGGTCCACTGGCAAAAGCTTACTCGTCTTTTGAAGTCATCATTCCGCAATTTCAGGTGTAATTCAATATGGTGAGGACGATATTTATATCCACCACTTCCCGTTTTAAATAATACACACTGTCAGTAGAATCGAATCGATCCATCAAATTTTCAAAAGTGAGCCGAGTGGGCTGGCGTCGAGCAGGGGATTTCGTTCTGTATAAGTTTTGAGCAAGAAGACACTTTTTGAAGCCCCTTCTGACACATAAACCATAGCAACTAATTCACATTTAGAGGAATACATTATTTTATTGTTGAATACGCAAAACTTTCACAATCTTAAATGGCTACCAAAATACAACAAAAGTTTGCCAGCACAAATATTTGTCATGTGGGAAATTGTTTTCATGGCCAATACGAATAATCACAAGAAAAACCACTTAAATATTGAATGATACAGAAACATCGAAATAACTCGAAACCAGTGAGAGATATGTATAGGAAATTGTTATGATGAATTGTGTGGTATATTGTCTTTAACACAGCGTAAAAACACACAGGATTTGAACTTAAAGTTTCGCAGATTTGCACATATATTTTGAACACCCTGTAGCATTTATTTTTAATATTTCTACTTCAGAACATCGTCTGAAGCTTGGTGTTCGCTTGGTCCAAATATAAAACTATTCCTAACAAAACAGTGGATGGTACATAATAGTAAAGTTATACCTGTAAATGTGATTTTTTGGATAAAATTCTAATTATTTCAAAAACCGTAAATTTTATATTCCTGAAACCTACATGAATGAAGTTTTATAATTACACGTAGAATACAAAAATCGTAAATTATATATAGGGTGATCCATTGAAAAAATACTAAGTTTGTCGTACTTTTTTGGAACACTCTGTGTAGTCAAGTAATGAACACACTTACTAGCTACATAATATGATAAATGTATTTTATTGGCAAAGCTTATCTATAAACCACCAGTGTACTTTAGTCTGTCGTTGACTCATCCTTTCATTACTCATATGACTAATTTGTAATAAAATGGTTACCTATTAGGTAGATATGCAAATAACTGCTTATAGTTAAATAATTTAATCGCTACTCAACTAAATGTACCGCTGTATCGTTGAAAAGCAGTTTTTGAACTTCTCAATGATGTGTCCAATATTGGGGGTTGCTGTTTGAAATTTGAACGTTATTGTGGCGGGGGAGTAAGACGAGAGAGGTCGAGAATTACATTTTTTTTGTGTATCCCTTGGCACTTTGTAATGGTTTCGAACTTTTTTGATATCTATTATGTTTGAGTTAAGGTATATGGCATTCTTTAAATTGACATGCTGTATACTAAATTGGCAAAATCTGATGAGATATCGTTTGTAAAAACATAACGTATATAAAGACATAGTGGTAGCGGAAAGAAAATAAACGCAATAAAAGCTTTATGTTAGCCATATAACACTTAAAGGTATCAACTCAGTACAGTTATAAAATTATAAAATCCGAGTCACTATTTTACTCATTTAGCCAATTATTCTAGCCTTTCATTCCAAATAAAAATAGATAGGGCAATAAAAATATATCACTAACATATAATACTAGATATGAAATAATACATAGCATTTGTGTACTTTAGATTTATTTAAATAAATCTCCCCCTTGTGCCGAAATTAATGCAGCAAAATAACATCAACAGGTTGTGAGGTTTCATCAGGACCATCAAAGAAACAACTTTAGGAATTGTTTCTCCCAATACAATTTGCATAACGACAGACTGGCACCCTTGAATTACAAAACCCTACTGCTATAAAGATTCCTTATGTGTTTATTTTAAAGGCGTGTTCAAGTTTACAGAAGATTCAACAAAAGAAAATGATTTAAGGGACAATAATACAAAAAATGTGTTAAATTTTATTAGAGAAACTACACGCGATTACGTAAACTATAATTTAGCTCTAATTATTACTAACCATACCTTGCATAAATCTATCAACTTTTGTTGTAGCTGGTTTGCTTGAAAATTAATTTACGTTAACACAATGTTGAACTATGCATTATACGAGCATACACAAGTTGAATGCTGCAAATGCTACTAAATGTGTACAAATGATATCGTTACCTAGTCGAATATAATTTTGTTTGAGAGAATTGATCAGTTTATTGCATGTGAATGTAATAATGTACTAAATTAAATTAAAAAGAACGTTAGCAGAAAAGAATGACGATTATGAAGCGAATTTGATACAGTTAGGGAGTGAGTGTAATATACTACTCTCTGGAGACAATGGAATTTTGGAAATTGAAGGTGACAACAAAGAGTAAATCCACCAGCCAAATACAAAATTATTACATGACATATCGAAATTGATAGGAATTGAGATGTAATGGTAATATAATGACAAGAAAAAGGTAGAATGATTTAATATTTACGAAAATTCTGTATGCCTTTCGTTATTCATTCCAGAGACAAATAAAATTTGGTTTGCAGATATGAAGATAAAAGCTTTCACAACTAACATTCCTAATAAAACACTTATCTTTAAATGGTAGAGCCGTATAATAATATAGGTTTGTCTATATTAACTGAAGACAATTGAAATTCCTGCTGGAAAGTATAAGTTGCGTAAACATTATTATTACAGCTTTCTCGTTCAAAAATCATCACGTTAGAGAGTTTGAAGGTATTTAGTTTAGCGTAGTACATTGTACTTTTCTTAGTATACTTCAAACAGAAAGACTTCATATGGTGTTTGATATATAAAATAGGCTACTAGCAGCTCATTAACTATTTATAAATCGATACTTGCAGATTAATGGAAAGACAGCACTTCTCGAGGGTTAAATTATGTTTGTGTTGCATTTTGTGATAAATGACCTATCTGTCTTGTTAGCGTAAACAGAGGTAACGGAGCTATTTATGGCTACTTTGGTCAGGTGTGTTTACGATTGACATATGTTTACTGCAGAACATCAACTTGTGTTTTTCCTTGCTTATTTTATATCTGGAATGCTTTAACCCGGTAGAAAATAGTCTATGGAAGTAGCTTTGGTTTCGCATGATATTCGTTGTTTCTTTTGTGCTTGATATTGTTTTTATTAGCTTCCAACCTACATATGCATATGTAGGTATAGAAGGTTATGTAACCGATTTTTTTTAACTATCGATAAATCGATTTATAAGCTCAACTTTTGGCCAAGTCTCGCCAAGATCGGCCATCGTGCCTGGATGTGCGTGCGTGCTGGCGTGCGTGAGTGTGTGCGTACGCGTGCGTGTGCGTGCGCGTGTGCGTGTGCGTATGCGTGTGCGTGTGCGTGTGCGTGTGCGTGTGCGTGTGCGTGTGCGTGTGCGTGTGCGTGTGCGTGTGCGTGTGCGTGTGATAATTAGTCTGTATGTTTAAGGTCTAAGTCTATGTATTTTTTAATCTTTGAAGTATCCAGCTGTTTTAACAATATTGGATAAAAACCAAAAACTGCCCCTAATAAACCCCCCTCTGCGCGGCTTGATTTCTCCCAAAATATAATTGTCTCTACGCCAAATGAAAAAAAAGCTTGAATACAAAATTTTATGTACGTCGGTATTTTCGTTCTGAACGTTACAGATGCTTCAGATGTGGATCTTGTAGGTGAGGTTGGAGGTACTTTTAAGAAAGTCGCACTATTAAGAAACATTTTTCTTGAACAAAAATTTATTTACAGACCTTGAAGAGAACAAATCAAGTTATTCCACCAAACCAACATCAGGAAGTGGAAAGAAAAAAAAATCTGCAGCAGTAAAGAGACTGCAAACTTCTATTAGAGCCAATGAAAATTTAGCTTCACAATGTGAACGAAAAATTGAGCTAAAGGCTAAATATTATGAAAAAAAAACTGAGCCTAATGGAAAAGAATGTTGCAGCTCAACAATCTATTGCCGACTCTTTAAAAACATGCGTCAACTTTATGACAGAGGCTAAGAAATGTTGAATTATATTATATTTATATTTACGAAAAGATATATTTTTGTTATCAAGTCTTAGCTCTTGAAGTAACTTCTTATTCTTCATGGTCGTAGGTGCGTCCAGGGCCGACATTAAAATTTTGGGAATACCTTTCTCCCATCATTTGATGCAAGGGTGCGTATTCACAAATATTTCAGAATTATATTGTTACCAGTAAATCTCCTCTTCTGTTAACTCGTAGACCTTGACAAAACCACAATCAAATTTTGTATTAGAACCTACGTTTACAATGTGCCCATCGGAAAAGCATAGAGTTCGTTCGTCCATGTCCTGTCCTTGCACGATTTGCTTTACTCCAAATACCTCTTGGTATATCTTGACCAGAAATGTTTAACAATATAATATGTTTTTGTGTGGTTAATTATAATGAATCGATATCAATTAATTGCGATTAAAGTAGTTGCTTATGATCCTTCTTTGTAAAGCTTTCCCAGCCTCTAAACCTGGATTGTTTTTTTGTTGTTCATGATTGTGTTCTACTAGATTATTAAGCAAACCAAAATCTAACTCATTGTCTCCGTTCTCTGGTTCCGCCTCAGGAACATTATTAGCAATGCATATATAGAACAACACATGCATTGATAATTTTGGAAACTTTGGTTGGTAAATAATGCAGAACCCTGTATTTTAGTGAACATATAAATCGGGTTTGCGATGGGATATGGGATTCGCTGTCTCTTGATTTGAGATAGAAAGTAGATTACCATTATCAGTAGACAGAGATGAACCGCAATGAAGCGTCCTGTCAACAAAGCAATGAAGTAAGTTAGTCATTGAAGTAATAAGATCCTTTATGTGCAGTGGAAAAAGACATGGCGCTGTGACTGATCCGTGTGGCACGCCCGTGTTAATGCCGAACGTCTTTTGAAAAGAAGCCATCAACTACGACACGTATTCGTCTTTATCAAGGAAAGCTGAAACCCAGTTGATTCGAATATTTATCACAAGCTAGGTTGGCTTGGTCAGTAAACACTTATGCCAAACTTGGTCAAAAGGGTTTGAGATGTCTAAAGCGACTACAACTATTTCAACGGATTGCTCTAATGTATTGTTCCAAACTTGGGTCACACATGAAAGAAGATCACCTATTAAACTACTCTGTCTAAATCCGTATTGGTAGTCACTAAGGAGCTTGTTACTTTTAAGGAAAGAGAGCAGCTGTTGATTGATTACCTTTTCCATTATTTTACACAAAATGGAAGTGATAACAATAGAACGGTAGTTTGAGGGGTTGGTATTAATGCCTTTTTTGGGAATAAGTTGAACATTTTCTAACTTCCATGATGAAGTAAATTCCCCATAAGACATAGAGGTCGAATAGAGCTTAGATAGGACTGGTACTAGTTCGGGGGGACACTTCATTCAGACAATAGCTGGGCCAGTCAGCATATTAAGATCAAGCCTACTGATGATCGATAATAGAGGCTCGTAGAGGCAATAAATTGGTTCATAGCGAATGAAGAACGGCTGACTAGGATGCAAATAAATCCACAAAATTATTGGTTTTATCTACAGAATCAGCAACTCCAAATCAATCAAGGGATGTCATGGGGGGAAATGAGGGTATACCAATGTTTTTAGTGATGGCTTTAGATAAAAACCCAAATTTACGACTGACTAAAGGATATGTAGCTACTTCATTGCATTTTAGTTGATTAAACAACTTTTTAGCTTTAATGCCCTGGCATTTATAGCACCAACGTACTCTGCATGACTCTCGACCATTTTATTAGATTTCCATTTAGTGTAAGCTTTATTTTTCAAAAATATTGCATCGGCACACGCATTATTAAACCAGAGTTGAGAGCGAGAATGGCCTATACGATTTCGTTTTTTGGGAATGTACTCCATGCCCATGAGGATGACTTCAAGTACTGAAAGATCAATGTCCGAAGATGAAGAAGACTGAAAACAGTATTCACGCCAAGCGGATTTTACCTATTTGTGATCATATTAATTAACGTTTTAAAATTTT
Source organism: Vesta saturnalis (assembly GCA_036346205.1). NCBI lineage: Eukaryota > Metazoa > Arthropoda > Insecta > Coleoptera > Lampyridae > Vesta > Vesta saturnalis. The sequence goes on from JARFJB010001226.1 coordinate 5,431,674, forward strand.
AATTCTATAATGTTTGGTTCCTAATTAGTATATATATATATATATATATATATATATATATATATATATATATATATATATATATATATATATATAATATATATATATATATAATATTTGTTCTGAGGATGGCCATTCCTCATTTTGGATAATTTGTTGGGAGTAAAATCATATAAATATTATATATGTGGGTTAAGTCTGTCTATTATTTCTATTAAGGTCCGTTACCTAGGTATTCCATCTAATTTAATAAAAATGGATGGTCACTGTCTTTTTTACATGTTTACCACTAATGCGAAGTAATACAAGGTGTAGGAGTTAGTGATGAGTAAACATATTCCACGGAAACAGAAAACGTTTTTTTGCTAATTTCTAAATTATTTCGAAGTTATATTTCTTATTGTTTGTTAAATTATTCCTTTCAATTAATTCACGGTTATTCACTTCACTTACCCTCTAAATTATTATTGTTTCCAGCGCTTTTCTTGAAATCCAGCTTCAAATACAAACTTTTAAAATACAATTAACATCTGCTTTCGACTACATATTATTCTATTAAAAATAAAGACTTCGAAATTAAAACTCAGCAAAGCAATTTCGCATTGTATTATTCAATACTAATAAGACAAGTATCAGACACCTAAAAAGAAAGTTGATGGTTGTTCAACACGTTGAGATAACTCTCTTCATGTCTGAATTTGTTGCTCTTCTAAATTTATACTGAAAGTATATTTAATTTTAGAAATCAGGCACATCGCGCTAATTTTCGGAATTCGTATCAATTAATGAGATTTCACGTTGCTGCTTGATTAGCCACAATTACAAACATTTATTGCACTTATCTAATTATATTTTATTTTAATAAAGGAAATATATCTCGCAACGCGTAACGTGATAATATATGTTTTATAAACGTCTACATTACAAGTTTTGAGTTGATCAGCCAATTTCCAAGGGTTGGTTTTTATAACCTAACGTTTCGGAGACGGACTGTGCTTTCGACATCAAACTTAGTCCTGTGAAGCACTGTTATTATATATACTTTTTAAAACTAACTTTATGTGGTCTACTGCTCCCTCCTTTATATGATCTGCCTTATTCGCATGACAGGTTGCATGCATAAATTTTGGAATTGTAGACTTTGACATGTGGAAGTGCAGAGACGTTGATCAGCGTCTTTTCCTGAAGGTGTGGTGTGACACAACGCTAATCTGAGTCTTCAGCTTGAGAGGTGACAAAGACACTACGTCGTGTAGCGTTTTCGTTTACCATACAATATAATGTTAATCTAATCGGTACTGTCATACTACGGCCAACATTAATGATGTAGTGTCCCACATTTCAAATATTTTTTCATTTTCCATCCTTCCCCTCCAATGTATACACGCACTCGATATTTTAAAAAACGGTACTGCAAAAATTGGGATTTTATAAACAATCTTACTGTCCTTCAACGAGTTAAAATGTGGTTTGGTTTTGGTTAGTACTCCCTAAGCGTTCTTGTGGATTTTAAGGTAGTGGATATCTTGTACTTGCTCCCAATTCTTCATATTTTATCCAAGGTACGTGACATACATGGTTATACCCCTGTGCATTTAGGTTCTTATTCTTGGGTTACACTGCTCTGTTTAAGTTACATGTTGAATCGGGGTATCCATTTTTTTAAGTGTTTTGGGGATATTATCTTTTTATGTTTTTAGATCCTATTGTTTTGAGTATATAGTTTCAGCTGTCGTACATTCATCTCGCCTTGTCTAGCTTCACACGTTTGTGATGATTAAAGTTATTGTGCAGGTACCTTTCAGGTGGTTGGGTTTACTTTATGTACTTGTAAATGTGTTGTGATTCCTATGTAGACATATATCTATCTCGAAATGGCAGTATTTGATACGACTCCGATTCCATTTTCAATGTTATGGAGGGTGCTTGGGTATTTAAACGATCTACGAATTCATCCAGTTTTTGCCTGTGGTTATGACAAATTAGGAAAGTACCGTCTACGTATCTAAGCCACTTCAAAGTCTTCTATGTATAGATTGTGGACTACGGGTGATAAGAGAACCCATCTACATCCCAAACACTTGTTGGTAGAATTTGTCTTCTGCTTGAAAGTATGTTGTTCTTATACATATTGTAGGAGATCCATTATTGTTTTCCGAGAGTTGTGTATATTCGTCCAACGTTTTCTCCTCTTCCAGTGTGCCCCCTATAATAGTTAGTTCCTTGTAGGTGAGCAAGTTTGTGAATAGGCTCGCAATATCGAATTTTACCAATATTTCTTCGTGGTTAGGTTGGAAGGTTCAGGTTATTCCGATAAGGGAGTAAATGATACCTACCAAATAGTGTGTTAATGGATAACAAGGGAAATTTCTCCAGCTCACAATTAGTCTCAATAGAATTCCTTCCTCCCGTCTAGCTTATCCGTCTTACGATTGATGGTTCGGAATCTTTTGGTATTGGTTTAAATTGGTCCCCGTCAAGTAACTGTTGAATCTTACTATTGTAAGTCTCCATATCCATTACCGCAGTCGCGTTTACTTTGTCTACTCTCCTTTCTAGGAGAAATAGGTTAGGATTAGTTCGCCTAGATGAATCTAAGACTGATCTAACCTTATTCTTCGTTTTCTTCTAGAACTAAGCTTATGGCTGTTTCTTTACTGCCGTTATATCTACTTTAATAACATACCTCGGTAGACTCATAGCTTTTGTTCAGAGCCTTCATTTTGTTTTCGTTCAACGGTTGTTTAGAGATTTTTATGACACTTGCCGTTGGTATCGGTTACTTGTTTTTTTCCTTCATTAGCTTTTACAGTATCTTCTATTAAACTTTACCTTCGCCTTTGAATATTTTCTTCTGGTAGCCGTATAAATTGTGTAAAGTCTTGTTCATTCACTCGATTTCTTTAATACTTCGTAACAATACCTAATAGTACTCTAACACTCTAACAATAGTAGAAATAGTAGAGTATACATTACTGTGGGTTAACACCATTATCTATATATAACCCTATAAACTCAATCAGAAGACGATGCGAAGTCTGCATCCACAGTTTGAAAAATATGATGAAAAATGATGTTATATTTTTCATTTTCATTCCATTTCAATTTTCATTTGAGGTTTCTTGATAATTTTATATTCAGTCTTTAGATTTTATAATTTGTTACTACTCCACAAGAACAACATTACAATTAAACTTATTTGAATTACAAAATTTCTCTAAAATATTTTACTGGAAGTGAAATTTCTATTTTGAGTAGAATATTTTAATCCAATTTCATATCTGGTTTTCTAAGCCAACTGTTATCCTTAATAAATATACCAATTAAGAAAAACTTAAAAAATCAATTAATTATTAAAATAGCATAGAGGTGTTATATATTTTAGAAAGCACAAAAAAATGTCATTTAAAAATTTCATAGCCAGCTACGGTTTCCATATAAAAAAAATACAATTTTAAATTTTTAAATTAAGGAGGTATAAAAAATGTGAATGCACTAACAGATTCTACTTAAAAAAGTGCCTTGAGAATGTTTTTACAGTTTGTCGATACATTTAGAAATAATAAAGTTATTTTTGAAAATCGTCATTTTTTCAATTTTGGCTAATAACAGTCAGAGATATCTTGATTATGACTATTGGATCTTAGTTAACACCGAAATCGAACACAAGGACCCCATATTACTTTTTGTCCCATAAGAAAACACTGAAAATGAACCACCCTGTACTTTTATTCAAATTTTTGGTCAAGGGGGCGAAAGCCTCAGAGCAAGTTGGTAAGCCCTACACCTGTCTTACAAGTTAGCATCAGGCCCCTTATTAGATTACAAATTCATATTTTCGGCCATAACCAATCAGAATGCAGACTTAAATTAAAATTAAAACTTTCCGCCAATGGTGCCTCGACAAGAGAGCAAAGCCCCTAGAATAGGTTGCGAAACCCTACACCTATCTTATAAGCTAGAATTAGGCCCCCTTGTTAGAATACAAATACAAATTTCCCGCCGTAACCAATCAGAATGCAGAGACTTAATCCTCCAATCAGATTACAGTTGCTGAGGGCTAAGGACTAATAAGAAGCCAGAGGGGAGGACGCAATCAATGGAGTAAAAGGAATGGGTGTGGTCTCGTTTTAGCCCCGCCTTAATACACGTACAACCAATCAGGTAAAAGGAGTAGGTGTGGCCTAGTCTTTCCCCCGTTTTAATGAAGCCATAAGGGCCTTATTTAGTCTTAGTCCTGACTTAACACACCCAAAATAACGTGGCCAACCCCCAGTCCTACCAATCAGAACACTACGCGCGCGCATGTGCCTACTCTCTAGGGGCTGAGGCCTTAACTAGGGGTGCAAATGTCAAGTGACCATCCCAACACCGGTCCCCGCACCCTAACCACTGGAGTGAGCTGCCAAAAAGGTTCTTAGTACTATCAAAAAGGTCTTAATTAGGGTTGAAAATACCATGAGGGGCTGAAAATTCCATCAGGGGTTGTAAAGCGCCCCCGAAATGTACTCGACCCGCAGCCGCAAGGTCACTAATTAGGGGTAAAAATGTCTTCAAGGGGTTGAAAATACCATCAAGGGTTTGAAAATTTCATCTAGGGGTTGAAAAGCGCCCCCGAAAACAAGTCATGGGGGTGGAAAATTGCCACGACCGCGTGGGCGTGCCGCGCCCCTCGGTGATTGAACGAAGCTCGGGCATCACGACGGCGGGGTCATTGGCCCTCAGGTGAACCCCTTCTACTATCGTTCTCTATTTCTTTTTCAGAGTGGACGTGTTCTTTTTCCAAATTATCTTCCTCTAAACTGTCATTGTTATCATCCAATTCAATTTCACCGTCTGAATCATCACATACCTCATTGTATAGGCTTTTAAGGTGAGCTTGTTCTTGTTCGTAGGTAATAGACATATCTGTTGTGCAAATATACAACTAATAATATAAAGAAATAAATCTTATTAAAAATTCAACCCACCTTTAAAAATATATTAAGTTAGTTAACATCGGTCTGACAATCCAAGAATACCTCTAAAACAGTATCACAACATTGATCGTCTGTTTCATACACCAAAAACAGCTACATCACAGAAGCAAACAAACGTGTTACACTGCCGAGCGAGCAAGCATTGACTGAAGCACGCTAAAATATGAAGTTACTGAGCGCAGGCGCTTTAAAATTAAATGAGAATTAGCGGTATCCTTCAGAGCTCTCGACGTGTGACATCGCATGTTAACTGAGGAAAGTTAATATTTTGAATTTGTACAGAATTTATAACTATGTAATACAATTTGGTAAACACAAAAAGATAAAATTTCTACGATACTTTAAGCATTTGAGCACAAGCTTGTGTTCCTCAAACGAAAGGGAACTTATGAACGTTGTTCAATTATTTGCCCACAATACTAGAGCATGTATTAGCGAAGTAAATACCGAAATGTTAATTGCTTGTAAATGTTAGCTTGTCTCATTCTCCTTTACTTTATGCATAAGGACAAATATTATCTCGAGTGTATATATGTACTTCTTGATTATAAATTATTCATCCACTTCCTCAAGCAAACTGCTTTAAATAAGGACTAGGCATTAAGGTACGAATTATGTCACTATTTGATGCTAATTAATTAGAATTTTTTTTAAATGTACTTGAAATAGCAAACGTAACATGTTGTACTTAATTTATTAATTAAATTGATGAACCTCTTTCATGCCTTGAAAGAGCTATATAAATAATGTCATGATGAATAATATCCATTACAATTTAAACAGAAAGTTCATAACTTATACTTAAAATTGACAAAATGGATTAGGTATCCATCATACAAAAAGGTACTTCCTAATAAAGCAGTGAAATATGTGGCCTGAAAGCATAAAAGGCGTCTTTATTTTGAATATGAATTTAAAATTGAGGTCGGTTCAAGCAATATGGTATAGTTGTAAATAAAGGCATTTTAAGTGAATGGACTAGGGTCACAAAGGACATAAAAATGTTGCATGGACCATAGAGGCTTAGGATACACGTAAAATATATTGAACGTAAATTTTATTTTCGCCGTGAGAATAACAAAATTTATTTTTACAGGTTGCGGCATAAGCATTTTTTTAACAATTTGTATCGTGTATTTTTGAAATGATTGTCATTTTGGGAATTTTGTACAAAAACGCTTTCTGTGAAAAACAAAAATGCATTGTTTTCGTTTAATTAATTAAAAGAAGCGAATTGTTCCCATTTAGATTTAGCTTACTGTGAAATGTTACTCTTGACTCTACGTCTTTCCGGATATTTAGAAACTTAATGCAATTAGCAGTCGCGAAAACAAAAATTTATGTCTTTGGTTTTGTTTTAATTAAGTCGAGTAAAGATATTTCAACCGGTTGTTGTGTTTAATCTTTCGAAGTAATTTATTTAAAACTACGGTGCGAGGTATTAAAACTTTCTTGGCACGTTTTTGTACAAAATTGTTTTACTACACTTCAATTATTAAATTGAATGTTAATGTTCAAATAAAGTTAATTCTTTAACAAGACTAAAGTTAAGAAACTGAAGTATCAGATTTGAATTTATTGCCAAATTTTCCCTGCAAAATTTAATTAAATTTTGTTAGCTTTCAGTTTGATTTATTTTGAGAAAACGCATTCCAGATCCAATTGCTATATACGAAAAAAATCGATTGATGTTAGAAGTTGAGAGAATCAAACTTTATGTTAAAATTGTTATTCAAAGGAATTTTATTATAACTGACCTACAACAGGATCTATCAACTTGAATGAATAATTAACGTGTAAGTCAGTTGGCTTTGAACCAAACTAAAGCGAAAGCCTATTTGCGACTGACATTAGCTATGCTTTAATCCATCAAAAAATCAGCTTTTAATATTTATTGCTTACAACTTCAGAAATACAGTAATTGTTTTAAGCTATAGTTGAACTTGAGGTTATGTATAAATAATGATTACGTGTGGTTGAATTTGTTCGTTATATCAATTCTAGCTATAGGGTTTGAGTCGATATGCGTGGGGCTTAAAATTTTGTTGTCTCGTGAGAAATGTCCGGTTTGCATTTTTAGTATGAAACTTTTAGTGGAAGTGGTTAGCGATGACCCGGTTTTAGCAGAGTAAAGGTTTCTGTTTTTCATTCATTGTAGTTAGTCTGTAAGAGGCCGTTGACAGAGTTGGTTGCTAGAGGTTGATGACGTAGGCAGTCCGCGCGTATACCAGTTAATGCACTCGGTGTGTATTAAAGATATCGTAAAGAGGTTAACCTTTCACTGGTTATCGATTATAGCTTTATTGAATCACCCCGGGCTAATATTGTGCCCACCTATTTGGGAAGGTGTTTACCTTAGTTCCTCCCTATCGGTTGGATTAGTTCACGCTTATAGCAGATTTAAATAATTATGGATATTACACTGTGGTATTTTTTGTGTTCTTAGAAAATCTCGTGCAGAACTGTCATTAATAGTTACGTATACTTAAGTTGCCGTTTGTATTAATAAAACCAGGTGAAGCAGTTAATAAAGGACGCCTGGACTAGATTTAAATATTTCACTGTTTGCCATTATAAATTAAATCAACTGGTTAATTGACGATACTAAGAGTTTTCGTTCACTGCGTTGGTTTGTGTTTGAATAATTGAAGATTCAAATGGCATTTTCTGATCAATTAACGAAGGGGTTAATTGTACGAGAATTGCATCTTATCGTTGTTAGCGAGCAAAGAAAAAAGGTAGACTGAAAATCTGTGCAAATGTAGGGTAATTACTTTTCTGTGCCTTTTTTGTGATTTCAATCAATGTTGTATAACTGTATTTAGGTAGGTACACGGACAAACACGCTTTTTGTTGCAAAGAACCATATAACGCCCTTCAGGTTAGCGGATACCATTACCAAAACGTATGCACTCTATAGTTGATGATCTTCACACTACTGTGTGTTACAATTGTTTTTATTGAGCATTGATATTTACATTGTAAATCTTAATTTATGTTTTCTGCGTGTTCAATATGATGATAATTGGCATAATTAAAATTAAGGTTTAAGGCTGCTTGATTTCGAAATTTAGAACTTTCAAGCTTCAATCAATTAATTACATTTATTATTAAAATTTTAAGTAAGAAAGATTGCGTTATTATGTTAGTATTATAATATGTACGGTTAATGAAATTTAAGCGTATTATTTCATTATTGAATGTAAATTATTTACGAGTCACATACATTGGTAGGTAATAATAGCTTTGATTACCTTCTTATCGCTAACTGCTTAATGGTAATTTTTCAAATTATATATTTATGGCTTTCCCTATTTTGTCTTATGTTATTCTATTTACCATACACCCAAAACAACACCACACCTACCCCCTACCAATAACACAGTATAGTTAGTAACTTTTGGCAGATATTAGGGTTGAGAGGCATGTGAGAATTGTTTGATAAATACTTTCCACCCACAGACTAACTTGCTTGCGAATACAAGTATTGACCAACAAACATTACAAAAGTTAAGAATGATATTCCACTGCACTCGCTGAGATCGGATACTCGGGCTGCGCCCTCGTGCGCAAATCTGACCCACGCGCAGGTGCAATTTTGTACTTTCTCCACTTGTACTGTAATATACTGCAGAAGTGTGCGAAATATGTGCTCGAACAGTCAAAGGTATTTGCAAGTATGAACGACATTTACGACATTTAGCACCTACGACCTTTTTAATCTTGCGTTCATTCCCTTCACCTAAACTCAATCTAAGTATTTAATAAATAGAAATAGTGATTTATTCATATTTAACTTCCAGGCCGCAAAAGTTGTTCACTTAACTAACGTCATTAACATATCGCTAATAATTAATAAGCTACAACCAATTTTGCATACTTTTCGAAATACAGTGTGTTAAAGGTAAATTCCCGAAATCAATTTATTATTCATTGTTAGAAACCATTAAAGACATTGAAGTGAAATTTTTAATATAAACTCTGAGTAGTATCGTGCAAAATGTAATGTAGTTAAAACTTGGAATTTGTTTCAATTGGTGCAGTTACAGTAGGTTCAAAGGATTATTGTAATTTTCTTGTAACACCCTGTGTATGGTTTTTGCGTGTGTGACGCGTGCATATGTGCGTATATGCGTGCGTGTGGCTGTGTTTGTGTACGATTGCATGTCCGCGTGTCTCCGAGTATGCCCGATAGCATGTATGCGTGTCCGAGCGCCTGCGTGTACGAGTGTGCATGTGAACATGTGTGCTTAAATTGGTTCAATGACATATTTTTTTACGGCAAGTCTTCAACTCAATAATATGATTTTGAGGTTCAATGAAATTGCAAACTAAACAAATATTCATCTTTACCATCGATTGCCTTCGCATTAATTTAACCTTTCATGCAAAACTAGTTTATGAATTTTGCAAAAAAATAAGAGGATTCTTGAGATTTGCTATATTGACTGTAATTCCAGTAAGTAAGCTACCATTAAAACAAATCTAGAGAGTACCGACACAACTTTCATGTATATTTTTTAGAACATCAACAGTTCCACAACCTGTTTTCTCTTGCGCATTCTTCAATTGTTTAGGTCTTGCAAGATAACACTCTAGCAACGATAAATTTCTTTCGAGCTTAAGCAGATTTTCATTTGCCTCTAAATAAATTTCAGTTTGTATTATATCTTGCAATAACTTAATAATAGCGTTAATCATACGGATGTGTTTCACAGATTCATTTTTTGTTTTCAACAGTGGAATAATACGTCTTGTTAAATTAGCTATATCACTACAACTTGGCATCTAATTACTCATAGCTTCCTTCCAAACTGTATCTAACAATTTAAAAATATGAGTGCACACTTGTGGAATTGGTGATTTCACGCAATAAGGAACTTTTTAGCAAATATTTTATTTATTATAACTAATATCTAATTGCTCTTCACATCTAAGTTAATAATTTAAGTAACTGTAGAAGTAGTTTAGATTCATGATTCAATTAAATTTCTCGTTACCATTGCAGTATATATACTGGTATGAAACCATTTATCTGCCTATATAGGCACAAACTGCGTTCAAGGACAAATATTACAGATTGATTATAACTTGTGTTTGATTTTAAAAAAAATTGGGGATATAAATAGATCAAAGCTATAAAGCAATATAACAACTAATGTATAAATGGGCAAGGTTACTTTTGCACTAGAGAGATACTTATCGGTCAGAGTTACTATGTGGTTTTTTCAATTCTCGAGGGGTCTTGATCCCCAAAAATGATCAAAAATTGACAAAATATTATCAAAGATTGCCAAGTCAGAAATTCAGGTCGTTGATTTCCAAAATTGACCCAGAGAGGAAGTTTTCGAGGTATTTTGAAAAGCAAGTACAATTTAATTAATATTATAGTTGCCGTTTATTGATTCATAGAGTATTTAGTACAACTAAATTTATTTATTTCTTCAGCGTAACACCAGCCACAACGGTGGGAGCAATACCATAACCACCTTAACCACCGCTACAGGACCTCCAATGTGGAGGGAAAAATTCAGCTCTTATAGAAAGGTATCTCACGCAGCAGCAGGATGAGTGGAACCCACCAACCCCGCAGGTCTTTAGGGCAAAAAGTATTCTGAATTTACGAAACATTTACAGTGACTACATTAATAATGAGGTTATGGGGATGAGTAGAAAGACTAAGTGAAGAACTGACGGAGGCTGAGCGACAATTACAGTGCGTGCGGCAGAACAGAAAAAACGCGGAAAACATTTTTCATACGTTGGAAGGGATGGATAGGTTTCCTTTTTTTATTAGTAATAATTTTTTTAGAAGTAATTTTTTTTCTAATTCAATATGCAATTAGTATAAGTTTTTGTTATGGACGAATAAGTTCAAACGTAAACATGTAATCAAAAATTATTATTAATTTTATTAAATACATAAATAAAAAGTTTACATTGAGTAGGATTTGAACGTACGATCTGTACTTTGCTAGAGTACCGCGCTAACCAACTGCGCTATTGAAGTACAAGCCCCAATCAATGTAATTTTTTTGTTTCTGTATGTAGAACTGATGTAAATTCTAAATTTAATGAGATAACAATCAAATTACGTATGTTAATGGAATGTGAGCTTGCAATATCGCAAGGATTCACATACACCAAAGCAACTTGACTAATATAATAATTTTTAGTATGAAATTATTTGTCATAAAATATCCCTATCGCATATATAAAGAAAGTGTAAAGATAAGCCGAAGTAGAGAAGTATTTTAGAAGCTAAAGGAAACAAGTTAATCGTGTATAAATAGCTCCCGAAAACATAAATAAATCAGAAAATTTTAATTCAAGTATATGATTGGTCCCTAAAGCTACAAAAAAGTGATCTGGTAAATTGTAAGATACATTATGGAAATAATTCAGAGATTGTTTTGCACAAAACAGCCGTTGGTGAAAAATTTGAGATCAAAATTTTCACACAAATCATAACCTTTAGATATTGTACAATAGGTGGCGCAACACGTAATTTAAAAAATATAATTTACATAGTTGAAATATTTCCTTTGTTTAATTTATTTAACTAAAGTAAGTAAAATTATGTGTAACATAATATTTGCATCACTGACACTTCTACATTAATAAAATGCAAAAGATAGTTAGTTGTGATTTAGAAAAATTGAAACTATAGAAAAATTTTAGGTTTATTTATTATTTAGTAATAATACACTATTCGCTTTTGTTGAAGCATATTTTTCGATAAGTAGCAGGTGTACAACTAAGAAATGCGGCCGGCCATAACTCAGAAACTATTTGAGCAGTGAAATAATATATCTTATAACAAATGTGGCCAAGGGAAAATGCGGGAAATTATTTTTATTTTCCTACCATTGCCGCCAGAGGGCGTTTCACTGATTTCAAATTGAAATTCCATTTGTTGGGCAATTTTCCTTGGTATGCATTTAAAGAAATATATCACTTGTAATCTAGTGATCAATATGTAAAACTTTGTTTAATGAGTTTTTACGATTACTGTCAAAATAAACGGAGGGGGAACCATATAACGTGTTACTTCAAAAAATCGTGTAACTTCGAAACGGGTTGCCTGATTTTGTCAAGGTTGGTCTAGATGTTGCGGCAATACTTGGCATTACCAAACAAATAAAAATCCACAACAGTTTTTAATAGAGGGTGCAACTGGTTCAAAAAACAAAACGGTCGACTTTTCTAAAAAAATTCAAATGGTACCAAATGTTTTCTTCACTGATATTGAAGGAAAAATTATTAAGAGCGTATTTAAAAGAAAAGTATGTCAATAGCTCTTATAGAATCAATAATATTGTCAAAAATGTGGTAATATAACGGCAATTTGAGGTAGAAGCAAATCGTGGCTTAAGATTGATAAGTAGACTATGAATACTTTTCTGCCACGGGTATTGAACGTATTCCATTTTGAATTCTGTTTAGTATGTCTTCTCTTGTCGTCACTCACGTATAAACAGATCGTACGCTTAAAATTAATAAGTAGGATATGAAAAGAAAAATGAATTGATTTTTCGTCATTATGTCAAAGCTGTAAACTAGATAATAAAGTGACATTAAGTGTGTTTCGGTTGTAGTATTTTAAGCAGAAATGTCAATTTTAAGTAAGAAGCAATTAATGTGCTTTCCGCATATTTTGAATCCATTCAAAATGCAACTGTTGCATCACGAATTGATCATATACCGATATGCCAACGGACGGAGATACGAGTGTCCTCGTTCGACTAACACAACGTATACGTGCTATCAGTAGCATCCATCGTCCTAGGTATAATAGGCTAGCTCGACATTGTACCAAATGAAATTCCATAAATGCCTTGGCATACTAATTCAAATTAAGTTATTAGGGGAATATCACAGAATTTAGGGATATCGCATGGAAGTGTTCAAAATACATATTTAAGAAAAGCACAAGTAAGCAGTGTTACACGTCCAAACCGCACTAGGCGTTCAATATGCTTTCCGAAATAAGCGGGTTACCAAGCCAGCTACAGTAGAAATGGGCGTAGTCCATATAAGGAGTAAAATTATTGAAAGTAGTTTCAAACACCTTACACTTACCATTAATTTACAACTCACTAAGCTCAGTCCAGAAAAAACTGTCTATAGGCGCCACCCCAATCTTAAATTTTGCTAAAATAAAATAGTCTTACGCGCGATGGTTAGTTAATCCTATCTGACTGTGTCACCCAGGGTTTTAGCCTACTCAGTAAAACCATTCACCATTCAAATTCAATCACGCTTCAAAATAAATTAATCCAAAAGCTTAAGAAAAATTCTAAACTACACAATTCCCAAATCGTAAGACGATAACTTGAATACTTTTTAAGTATCCCTCGTATACCTGTAAATTTATATTCATAACTGTTATAAAACTTTGAATTAAATAAATATTTCCAATTTTGCAAAATTCTAAATAAAATAAACGAAATTTATTTAATAATGAATTGTTATCTCAACAAAGTGTTCGTTGATTGCTGAATAATTGAAACATAGAGTTATATATCGTTATATTTTATTACCATTTTATCTTTAAAATCGCATTTAGACATTCATTAAACTTTAATACTTCAAAACTGTAATTTATGCTGAATAAAAAAAATAATAAGTGCTTTGTTAGTAGCGTTCTGCATTAATACTTCAAAGCTGAAATGAAAATTTGCTATCGATCTGGCTCATTACGCAATTTCCAATCGATCCTTAACTTAGAAAGTATACAAAGACTAATTTCACTTATCAGAAGGTGTAACCAGTTAGGCACAAAATTGACACATATAAACGACACAATAAATTATACAGTGGCTATATATTGACAAATTCGCGCATCAATACATTAAGACTGAAATTTCCCAATTCCTAACACTAAAAACAAAATAACTAAAGTTCAATTACCTTTTTTTTCCTTGAATGAACCGTAATTAACGCAACAATAAAAAAATGTACTTAAAAGATAATGGTACTTGTCTTGGTACAATACAATTTATATCTAATTCTTACGTATTACATTAATTAATCCTTTTTCGGGGCGGTAGTTGTAGTCCACATGATCTGCTTTCGGGAATCCTTTTAAAATTCTTATATGCACTATACACAAAACACAAGAGGTAGCCGTATTCGCCCTACGCCCTCGGCTTTACTACTCACTAACGCAGTGTCTATAGTTTGTTCACTCGTGTACCGGGTGTAGGGGCCCTTTAGCCTAACATCACATCACCTTATGCTGTGATGTTTGCCCTTCAAAACGTTACCATAATAAGAAATGGGTACTTTCATATACACATTAAGGTTCTTATTTGGTATTACTAACGATTATACACATTCAATCTCAATGATGATTCACCAACAACTTAACTAAATTTTACAACCTTTTATTTCGGTCACTAAAATGGTTACCTTCAGTTTTCTTTATAATAATATTAGGTCACGCGTCCCACAATTGAACACTAATAAAATATTTGCTGTGTTATCTTCTAATCTGCCTAAGCACTTTTTATTGCTTGAAGAACATCGCTAATATTTTCCTTCAACTCGCAATATATTAAATTATTTATTTATGAATGTCTATACGATTTATCCCCTTATGGGTTAATGAAGTCGCCATACATGCTCTGATTAACTATAATTTTCACAAATAAACTTCCACACTAACCATTCTAATGGTTATAACAAGCGCGCGACCATTACACAAGCTCTGCTTGAACTATCTAAAACCTTTAACCAACTAACTAACCAACCCCTAAAATTTGATACTCGCTTATATACCTTCTGCCCGCCATATTGCCAATACGTCACAATAAATTCGCACTAAGATCAAAATTCACCTATCCCAATTGAGTATTTCGTACGTTTCTTTGCCTCGTCGAATGTTCCAACGTGGACGAAGACACGAAAACTTTCCGAAAGAATCATCAATTGCAATTACATTCACAATGTAGATTAACTAGATTATCCCTCAACTTTTTATGTAAATTTCTCATGTGCGCGAATCCTATTTCGGCACAATTTAACGAACTCGCTCACATTCGAGCACTTCATTATTGAACTTGCATCGATTTACCATTATTGCACCATATTACAAAATTTCTAGAAACAAAAATATGCATCCATATTCCTTACTGCACGTTAATAAAATATCAATATATCATAACTCACTCACTCATACGTCTACAACCATTTCTTTAGTCTAAGTTCCTTTATACACGGTAGCAAGAAGACTAGTAATTTTACCAGTGCCGTATCAATCAAAATTTACTCAAAATATTATTTCGCAACCAAATTTAACGCTTTCAACACGAAAATCTTTCTACAGCATTCAAATATTCCTTCACACGATATACCATTCCTTACTAAATTCCAGTGGCGTATCAATTACACCAACTTACATTACGCCTACTCAAAAAAAATATTTTCATGCAAACTAACTTGAGCATAATATTCCTACCTTTTAGATTCCATCCATATCATATTCTCCTTCATCAAGTTGTTGATAGAAGGTTGATCTCTTGCGATTGGTTATTAAATATGTGACAAGAGGACCTTCAACTTTTATTTCGAATTTTGTGGACAGACGAAGCCACTTTTAGTTGTGACGGAAAAGTGAATTTACATAATATACATTACTGGTCGAGAGAAAATCCTCATTGGCTACGCGAGGTGCAGCACCAGTGGAGGTGGAAAACTAATGTCCGGTGTGGAATAATTGGTGGAAGAATTCTTGGTCCAGTAGTGTTCGAAAGAGAATTGACTGGTAGGGTCTATTTTGACTTCCTTCAAAAACAGCTTTCCGGTCCACTAGAAGGACAATGTTCTTCCAGCGTGATGGGTGTCCAGCACATTTTTCATTAAATATACGACGACACCTTTATGAAACATTTCCAGGCAGGTGAATAGGTAGAGGGAGCGCATTTCCTTGACCTCCTCATTCTCGGTACTTTAACTTGGATTTCTATTTATGGGACCGGTTGAAGGATATGGTATATCAAACAAGAGTGACGGCAAAAGAAATAGAATTCAAGATGCAATACGTTCAATACCCATGGCAGGAAAGTATTCATAGTCTACTTATCGATTTTAAGCCACGATTTGTTTCTATCTCAAATTACTGTTATATTACAACATTTTTTACTATATCTTTGGTTCTATAAAAGCTATTCACATAATTTATTTTAAATACTCTCATTAATTTTCCTTTCAATAGCAATGAAAAAAACAATTACTACATTTGAATTCTTTTAGAAGAGTCGACCGTTTTGTTCCTTCAACAACTCTATTGGTAGACGGAGACAAGAAATTGTTATGGTTTTGGATTTGTTTAGTAATATCAAGTATTTCCTTAACATCGAGATCAATCTTGACAAATTCATGCAACCCGTTCCGTAGTTACACGATTTTTTCCAGTAACACGTTATATGGTTCCCCTTCCCATTATTTTGACAGCAATCGTAAAAATGCATTAAACAGTGTTTTACATATTGAACACTAGTTTACAATGGATATATTTTTTTAAATACATTACTATGGAAAACTGCTCAAAAAAATGAGAATTTCAATTTGAAATCAGTAAAACGCCCTCTGGCGGCAATGGTAGGAAATTAAAAATAATTTCCACCGTTTTCTCTTGGCAACATTTATTATAATATTTTTACTTCACTGCTCAATCTCAAATAGTTTCTGAGTTATGGCCGACCACCTTTCTTAGTTGTACACCTGGTACATAGCAACACTAAACAGTAACAATTTATATTTAACAGTAGTTTTTACTAGATCTACATTTTTGTAAATATGCAGTACTTCTCTATATAACTCATTGTTTATTATTATTATGTTACACGTATAATTTCTGTTGCGTCCGCTCATTATTTACAATTAATTTTTTTTTAATTATGTTTTTTGTTGCTGTAAAAAATTAATATTTAGTAATAGTATCAATGTTTTCTTTAGATTACTTTTCAATGTCAAATGCATTCAATTTAATAAATAACTCATATTTATATCCGTGTTTATACAACCACTTTGAGTACACATATTTTGACATTTTTGTTAGTACTTAAAAAAAATCGTTTCTAAATTTCACATATATCACCGCATTCTTTTAAGCCTGTCGTTTTGTGTTATTTCGTGTGGTGTGGACATTTTCCCTGGTGTGTGTGTGGCTGGCCAGCAGAAGTTGCCTGAAAGATGGACAAGGTGACGCTTCGGGAAATTGGATAATTCAAGGTAAGTCCTTAACGCGACCGTTTTATTGTAATACCTGCCCAGGTACATTTTTTAAATCTCTTCGATTTGACCATTGAATTTTCTGATTTTCAGTAAAAAAGTTTTATATTAACTCATGTATAGAACAAACATTGGTCCTATCGTGCTGGGTTCTGGCAGTCTGTTACTTCATTATTTCTGCTATTCAAAAATATTAATTTTGAGAGCAACAAAAAACATGATTAAAAAAATTAATTAAACGTAATGAGTGAACACAACATACCGCCCACTTTATTATCCGAACAGGGGTATAGCTCAACCACACGACCAATGGACCGCTTGAGTGGTGAAAGATTTTCGTCTATAAGAAGAACGAGAATATCCACTTCAAGAGGAGAGTGACTAGAGAACCATTTGGATCTTTGATTGAGGGTATGCAATTATTCCTTGGACCACCGGTTCCAGAAGTGTTGGGTGAGACGTGACATTAATTGCCATCGCGTTAACCGATTAATTGAGACCCGACACAACGCTGGTTCTGCAAGAGCACCCAAAGCGTCTTGGATCAAGAAATGTCCGGGAGTCTAGACCGTTAGGTCATTTGGGTCGCTACTGATGGGTGTCACTAGCTTCAATTTGAACCATATAGCAACACCTTTGCTCACCAATGATCCTTACTAAATGAGTTTTAACGTTTTTGACGACAGCTTCCCAGAGCCCGCCAAAGTTAGATGCAGAGGGTGGATTAAAGTGCCAAGTAATATTTCCTTCGCTTGCAGTAGAAGCCATAGTTTCGTTAAGTACGCGACTTTCGCCCACAAAGTTCGTGCCACGGTCGCTATAAGGATCTGTATATCTTTTCACGACGAACAGGGAAACGCCTTAGAGCAGCCAAAACAACCTCAGTTGAAAGATCGGAGGCTAACTCCAAATGTATGGCTTTGGTCGCCATACATATAAATACACAAATATAAGCTTTATAAGATATCACTCCACGGTGTTTCGACATCTTAAGCAGGACGGGTCCAGCGAAACCGACGCCCGTTTTAAACTCCGACACGCGAACAGCTGGTAGATTACCCATTAAAGGCGGAGACATAGGTTTTGGACACGTCTTCTAGGACTGTAAGCACTTACAGAGTATGCGCCTAATAAACCGCTTAACAGACATTATCCAGAATTCAATTAAACGTTGTGTGAATAAAGACTGCGATGGAAGAAGTACAGGAAATTTCCGATCAAAAGGTATCAAATAATGTCGCAATCGACCACCAACACGAATTAAGTGATTCTGACCAAGAAAAGGAACGAGTCTCTGAAACTGTTTTGGAAACTGCTTGTCCTGGTGAAGCCTTGAGACTTCGTTAGCAAAAAAGAGTACTTGAGCTAGTCAAACAACTAACAAAAGAGCCTCATGTAGTTTACACGAGGTGAGGCAACAATTTACCTTTTGATTAGGATGTCTACAATTAAAAACGAAGCGGTTTAACCCATTAATTCCCAACAGTAGTAAACATAGCATTTTCAAGGTGTAATTCTTTATTCTATACAAAAATACATATACGTGAGTAGTTATAACAAGAAAAATGAAAATAGATAGAAACTTTGGGATTTCTGGAGTACGTAAATGATTAGGGTGTGTAAAAGTCTTTGAAGCAGTCTATATGTAGATGTATCTGCACATGTAGATTGTATTGTTTTTACACTGCCTACATCTCCTTGCTTTATTTTCTTGTCCGACTATCACGTGACCAATATTGTCGAATTGAATTCCGCTGGCAATGCGTTCTTAGGCGGTCGTCCATAACTTGGATTTGTAGGAAGTTTTGACTCAGTAGATCCTGCTACCTCCTCATTTTCTTGAGTGCAGGTGTCCTATGCTTTCATAAGAGTAACTGCTATATACGACTTGAATTCTGTCTGTGACATTTTTTGCTTATTCGCGGTATTATATACTTTCCAAGCATTTACTATGACACTGTCTAGTAAGATTAAAAAAAGTGGCCACCACCATTTCTTGCCTCTTGCTGAATTCGATAGTTGGCGATCCCGTTATCATGAAGATCTACTTCTCCCATGTGGCTATTATAATCGCCAATTACTTTTGGTTGTGGGATAGTGACCACCTTTCTTTCTTTTCTGCTATATCGTTTAGCAGTTATCAAAGGTTCGATGCTGCAGTTATTTGTGGCAATAGTGACAACAGAATTATCATTCCATTTTACTAACAAAATGTCATTTTCATCATCAAAACAAAAATCATATGAATCTCTTTCTCTATTTCGTAGGCTTGTTGTTGTTTTCAGTGTATCATTGCACGTTCGGTTTTCTCGGATTGTACCCGTGGCGTAAAAGCCTTTGTTTTTCAGTAGACAAAACAACTTATGCGAAGAAAAAAGTTATCAAAAAACACGCGTTGTTTATATGGATTCTGTGTAACAGCCAAACGTTCAGAACAACCTGTTATCCTAATCCTAAGTCATTTACGTCCTTATCTGTTTGTTTTCCAGCATATGGAATAAATTTATATAAGTATCCATCTGAGCTACATAAACACCATAATTTAAAACCGAAGCGTACCGGTTTACCTTTTATAAACATTTTACAACTATGTCGACCAAAATAGGGAACCATTTCCTCATCTATCGATAAATTATGAGAAAAAATCCCAAACTGCATATTTTTTATTTATTACATCAAATATAGGTCTCAGTTTCAAGAATTTGTCTCCTTTATCTAATTGGTCATTATCTGATAAGTATATATTTCGTTTGATGGAATCAAATTTATTTCTGCTCATACAGTTTCTTACCAGAGGTATACCCTTGTCTTCGTCTTTAGATCAGTACATCTTTGTAGCTGGCAACGTATGGTAACCAGAAAAGATCAATATACCACAAAAGCGTTTCAGATTTGTTATATTTAGCCGATTATGATCCTGTGCATATTTGTTTTTTTCTAAACATCATCACTAAAATATAAACAAAAAACTTCGTATGGAGATTTTCCACTAATTTTGTTTTCATGTTCTTCTCTCATAATATGTTCTTCATTTTGTGGGAAATTTTTATACGTTGGGTTAGCTTTTTTCCACTTGGAATTTTTTTAGCTTTACTTTTACAAGCGGTTTTAATAGTAGTGTTCACCTTCTTGGAATTTGATTGACTTGGGAGCTGTTCATCTACAATTTCGTCAGGAGCAGTTGCATGAATCTCATATGTTCCAGCTATGTCCGGTAAAACGTTTCCATTTTCACTTATACCATCATCAATTTCTTCTTCATCCGTAAGTTCAGCGACCGGTGGTGGTATATGCAGCTTGCTGTAAATCATCATCCTCTTTTTTTTTATGATCGTGGACCTGAACAGGCTAAATTTGGCCTATCGCGCTAAAGCGCTCAGGAACACTTAGGAGGATGGATAGAGGGATAATGAATTGCCAATAGATGCCTATGAACAGCTACCTTAAATTTTCTCGTATCATAAGTGAGTGGAAAACAGGAACTAGGGAGATGATTCCAGAGTTTAGAAGCCGTGTAGAAAAATGTGGATTGCGCCCGTTTGGTACGACAAGTGGAGATTTGTACTGCATACTGGTGATGTGAATGAGCGAACCGAGTATTTCTCGCAAAGGTAGCTCGGGATGGTGTCAAAGAATATAATTCAGCAGCACAATAGCCGTTGTAATAACAATAGTACAAAGAAAGAACTGGAACCATCCTTCTATGCTCAAGGGACTGTATGTGAGAAGTTAAGGACGGGTCATTTATAAGCCTAATCGCTCTCTTTTGAATACGATCAACGATATCGAGAGCGTATTGGGGAGCACTAACCCACAGGTGAGAATTATATTCCACATGAGGCCGAATTTGGGCCTTATACAGCAAAAGTAGTTGTCGAGAGGTAAAGTACTGCTTAGACCTGTACAAAAAGCAAAATCTACTAGCTCCGCACTTGACAATGGTCTTTTATATTCCCAAGGCATATCTAAAAACTATATTTCCAATTAGCATGAAAACATCTGTGCATTTATTATAACTGGAGTTAGGAAAGTTGATGCTGCAGTAAAGCATGGTTTTCATGACGGTTCAATGATATTTCAGGTTATATCCCAAATAGTTTTTTATGGATGCGCCACTGGATTATCATACTGCATTTGGTATATGAGGCTTGCGCCTCAAGCACCTCCATATGTTTACAAAATACATAAGCAATGTCTCTGTATGGCATTAAATTTTCTTATCTCTATTATAACTTGTCATAATACTCATAAATACTTACTTGAATCCCAATTCTTAAAATTTTACTTCATTTACCAATTACTATGAAAATTCAACACAAATGTTTCTAAGAAACACAACTTATCTCTTATAACTTCACAAATGAACTAACCAAACTGACAACATCAGGGGTACAGACATGCGCAGACATGCGCGCGCGCCCAGAATGTGGCCCGGAACTTTCGAATATTATTATACCGTGTAATCCCAATGTTACATAAACGCAACATTATTTTGAGCCTTGTATTTTGTGAAAACTAATAAAACTTTTGCTAATATATATATATATATATATATATATACAGGGTGAGTCAGTTTTTGTAGACGAACTTTAACAGGAGATAGAACACATGTTTCTAAAAAGAAAAGCTCCTATAAACATATGTCGTAGAATGCTTCGTTTCCGAGATACAGGGTGTTGAACATAATTTTTTTTTTCTCAAATCTTCATTATAACTCATAAACGAATGCTTAGATTTTTGTCATGTTGGGGGGATAATGTCTATTAATTAAGGGGCATAAAACAAGCGATAAGAATGTTCACAAACTTGCACAGTGGCGGAGTGGAGGGGGTTCTCAACCCCTTTCATAAACAGAACTTCTATGCCAATGACTATTTTTTAAAAAAACTTATTTTCATTATCTACATACAATTTAACAAAAATAATGTACCTTCTTCTGTTTCGAAATTCCTGTGAGTTTCCGAGTTATTTTGATTTTTAGTGTTTGATGTGGTACTAAGTTAAGTAATGTGCTTTATGTGAATAATTGATTATCAAGTTATTAATAAAAAAGATATAATAAAACATTTAGAGCCATTTTAGTACCTAACGATCTTTTCTTTAAAATTTCAAACACATTTTCATTTATAAATAGGTAGGTTATCGGTTTTTTTTAGTATCCATTGTTATTATCCTTGTATAAAAAGAAATGCATAATTATTATTGTTATGCGGTCAATACTTTCTACATAATTATGTATGTATCAATTTCGCCATAAACATGTATGTAGTTTTTAAGTCAGATTCTAATAAGTTATAGACCGCTGCTCACTTGCTCTCATTAAAGAGCCGCCACTGTATCAAGCCATACTCAAATACAAGACTTTTGTAAATTGAAATCTACTACACTAGTATAATAAAATTAGACACTTGTTCAAAATGTAAACCGTTCTTTTCAATACACATTTCACAGCGACGTACAATAGAACGTCTTAAGTTAACTAAATGAATACGACTGAGCAAAAAGTAGGTTTTCGATATTTAATCAAATAAAAGTTCTCATCAAGATATAAAAGAGTATGTCCTTTGAAGCATAGACTGGTTCAAAATTATTTTACTATGGTAATGAAAAATATATACATATATTTGCAAAATGTTGCGTTTACGCAACGTTGGGAACTAATGGGATAAGCGATAATCCGCTGTACAGTTCTTAGTGAAGAAAATTTTTCTAAGAGTGTCAAGAAAAGTTTGCTTCACGATCGCCAATGAAACCATTACCGTTCGTTACTCGCAAAATATGTCTGTGAATAAGAATGGGGAGAAATCGGAAAATGGTTAGTGTGAGGGGAGAGAAGAAATTCTGGACCCGCCCACCATAGCGAACAATTCAGTAACGCACTAGGTAAAAGCCCACGAAAGCCTACAGCAGCAGGGTTTGATTGGTCAGAACATAGTGTCAGTCACCCGAAGATGCTTATTCTTGAATATACGAAACTCTGTTGGCGACAAGTCTTCAAACGATGAGGTTCCGATTGAATCCAAGCTAGGACCACTTGAGAATCTGTCCAGCAAGAAATTCTAGAAAAATAAAATTTGTTATCAAATACCCCCAGAATATGGGCAATAAGACTAGCTGCCAAGACAGCAGTATAGAGCTCCAATCTGGGTAACGAAATTTTCTTCAAAGGCGCAACTTTGTATTTAGCACAAATGAAATAAGGTGTGCTTGAACCGCTAAAATCAGAGAAAATAAAATAAACAACGTCACAATAACCCTTCTCACTAGCATCACCAAAACAGTGGAGCTCACTACGGCAAGTTAAGGCAAGGGCTAACTGTCTTGATAGGGAGCATTTTTGGAGACAATTAAAGGCTTCCTGACATTGATTCCATAATCGGACAATGTTGTCAGGTGGTGGGTCATCCCATCCCAATTTGTAAGTCTAAATTTGCTGAATCAGGTGCTTAGTTAAAAAGGTCAGAGGAGAAAGAACCCATAGGGAATTAAAAATATGAGCTAAATTCGAAAGAAGATTGCGCTTAGTACATACTGAATTTGATGGTTTGACATTAAACGAGTCTGAAGGAAGCGCCTACTTTGATCCTAAAATGTTTAAAGATGTATTATCATAGTCGAAGCAATGTGCATCAATCGACCTATGAGACTCGGGAATTTTGATAGCTAGGAAAATCATAACTGGGCCATTTCCGAAGTTTGAACCCCACCCCCCACACTGAAGTAGCGAAATCAATTGCATTTTGAACGTACTAGCTTCTTCTTAGTGGAGTTGCTCGGCCTATTTCCACAGTTTACGCTTTTTGAGCGCGACGTTTCGGAAGCAGACTCTGATTCCGTCATCAGGCTTAGTCGTGAGAAGGACTGTTTTCGCATTTGAGTGGAATTCATATGTATATATCATTTTTTTCCCAAGCACTTGACTACCCTCAGATTTGAACTTGGTACCTTTCAGTTACTAGTCTGACACCTTTACCACTGAGCCACTGAGTGATCCAATATATATGTTTGTATATATATATATATATATATATATATATATATATATATATATATATATATATATATTAAACTGTTTCGTGGTTGCGCAGAAGTTTATTGCACATGTTGCGCAGTAACTTCTTGCGCAGGTGTATTGCGCTTAAACTCTTCGCACATTATTGGAATCCATATGGCTTTCATTTCTACACTAGCTTGGCTTATTGGATTTTCTGATTGTGCGATGTATGTAGCTTCTTTGAGTTTTCGACGAGTTGTG
Source organism: Vesta saturnalis (assembly GCA_036346205.1). Lineage (NCBI taxonomy): Eukaryota > Metazoa > Arthropoda > Insecta > Coleoptera > Lampyridae > Vesta > Vesta saturnalis. Next base: position 5,456,145 of record JARFJB010001226.1, read on the forward strand.
TTCTCGTCTTTTGCCACTATCTGTATGTTATCCCATTGGATGCGGTGGTTTTCGTTCCAGACATGTTCGGCGATTCTTGATCTTCCTGTTTCGCCCTTGCGGACGTTGTTCTTCTCTTGTAGGGCAAGAACAAACCTTATCATCCACGTATGTACCGTTAAGAAGATTATCTGAGGCTTGAGGGTACTCTGTAGCATATATGTCTGCCAAGTACTGAAGAGTGCGGAGGGCCAAAAATGGCGAAGATGATACTCCGTACGTTTCAGTAAGAAAACAAGTCTTGTAGTGGTTCATCAGGATCTCCAAATCTCCTGATAATACGTTGAAGGTCACTGTGCTGCAGTGTAATTAAAATTTGACGATACATCATCTTAATGTCACAGGTAAAAAAAACGAATGCAGCCGAAAATTCAGCAAAAGTGTTGAAATATCCTGCTCAACTTTAGGGCTAGTAACAGCTGCTCGTTAAACGAAAATAATGTAGACGACTTGGCTGAAGCGTCAAACACAACCCTTAGTTTTGTAATATGAACTTAGTGGCTCAGAAGGACTCACACGACTAATATGGTTTTGATCAAGATATTCTTGCATAAATTCCTTATATTGCGTATAAAGGTCTGGAAATCTTAATAAACGTTCTTCTAACGATATGGACCTACGAATAGCTAAGTCACGCATGTTAGGAAATTGAGGGTTAGAAGTTTTAAATGGAAGGTTTTACACTGAACCGACCAGACTCCCGACGGGTGGTTTCACTGAAAATCTGTTCGCATAGAACCTCCTCAGGAGACATCGTGGAACATTCAGGCATACTTTCAACTTCCTAAAAGCGTTGAACTTGTTGCTCTAGAGTGTTAGAGTCGGTACGAAGGAACGACAGTTTTGAGTCATTAGAACCGATGGTAGAATCACATCGGCCCACCAGAATATAGAAAATATCCAAAAATGGTCTTAAATGCTGTAGGTTCTCGGTCACCCCCATCCACTCGACCATCCAACGTAATGCGCGAAAACATGTCAGCTCCTAACAAGATGTCGATGGAGTCCCGATTATAGAGTAATGGATCTGCTAGTTTCAAATTATGAATATGCTTCCAGAGACAGGAGGATATCGTGTGATATGGAAGATTTTCGCATGCTTTATTAACGATAAGTGCATCAAGAGTCATGAGAGGTTGCTGACTAACTTTTGTGCGAATAAATAGAATAACACTGCCCTTCTGAACTAAGGTAAAAATAGAATTAATACCCTGTATTTGAACAGAACGTTTGATAGGCTTGAGCCTAACCGTTTAGCCGTTTTGTACGACAATTTCACTAAATTTATATTTCACCTTTGCTACGTATTCCCTTCTGAACATATAATTTCTTAAGTAGGTACGTATTATCCATATAACTATTAAATATTAAAAATTACATATGCTTTATCACTATTGTTCTATTTGACCCATTGCTAAAGCCCAAGTTTCTTAATTTTCCTGTTCATTTCAAAACAACTCTAAGCCTACTTTCAACCTTTAAATTTTTTTTATAACTCCTCCTCTTTCTTCTCTGTTCTACACTTAATATTTTTTCTTCGTGTTTTGCGTACTACTTTTGTCATTTTTGATAATGAAAAGTTACGATTCATTGAATAAAGTGCAGCCAAGGATATAAATACGATTGAAAATGCTTAAACTATATTATCAATATTTTTATAGAATTTTGTCTGAGTTAGCGTCTAGATGTCCATTAACATCTATCTGACATGAAGTTTTAAACTTCTGTGTGATGTAGTTATAGTTTTTGTTTGTTATTAAAATTATTCCATTCCTTTTAATTTCCATTTTGTAGGTTGGAAGGTCGTGTGTTGTTCCACACCAGATATTTTAAATTTTTGAATGCTTAGGCATTAATTGGTTAAGTTTATAATTAATTGTAAGCATGGTTTAATTTTATAAAACATTATGTGTTTAGTATAGCAATGAAACTTTAATATTTATCACAATTTCATAATGAGGTTTGTAAATTTTTAAACGGAAACTAGAAAGTGCTGTGGTAATTTTTCTCAACTTATTTGTGTAAAATTTATAAAGCAAAATTGACATCTTATCGCTGTAAATAAAAGATGTCATCTTCGTTATTGATTTTTAATCTAACCACCCTAAGGTAAACTTTCGATACAAAATAAAAAGTTTTAACTAGAGGCATCAATCATGTTTAATACAAAATGTCATTTATTATCTGTTAAAAACATGAAATGAAAACCTTAATAGAATTTTAGGTACAACTGTATAGAGTATGGCATTGCAATTCAAAGAATACACAATTCCATCAAAGTAGAAGATCTACAGCCAAAGCTTCTCGCTTCTATAAATAAACTATTTAAAATAAAGATCGGAAGTACCTTTGAAATTATGAAAGGTTTAGATAACCTTTGTCAGAAAACTAGAATCCGCATAATTAGGTGTATAAGTATTAAAAGTCACGGTGAACATTTAAGTGGATATTTGAAGTAGGTTAGTTGCAAAACATGAAATATTATTGTTTGCTAAACATTTTTTTTTTGTTAGTATTGTTAGTTCTTACTTTTTGTTCTTACTTATGCTTATTAGTGAGCTGCTCAGGGTATACTCCTCTTCAGCCCTTTGCTTTGTTAATAGTGTTAGTTCGATTATGTGTAATTGTGGTGCGTTTGAGCAAAAAAATTTTTTTTTGTTTTGTTTTACATTATTTTAATTCATTAATTGAGTGCAAAGGTTGTGTGTGTATGTGTCTCCTGAGGAGGTTCTATGCGAACAGATTTTCACTGAAACCACCCGTCGGGAGTCTGGTCGGTTCAGTGTAAAACCTTCCATTTAAAACCCTCAATTTCCTAACATGCGTGCGCGCGTATGCGCGTGTGCGCGTGTGCGCGCGTGCTCGCGTCCGCGCGTGCGCGCGTGTGCGCGTGGGGGCGTGCGCGCGTGCGCGCGAGTGCGCGTGTGCACGCGAGTGCGCGTGTGCCCGTGTGCTCGTGTGCGCGTGTGCGCGTGTGCTCGTGTGCGCCTGTGCGCGCGTGCGCACGTGCGTGCGAACGTGAGTGCGTGTGCGCGCGTGCGCGTGTGCGCATGTGCGCGTGTGCGCCTGTGCGCGCGTGCGCGCGTGCGCGCGAGCGTGCGTGCGTGTGTGCGTTTGTACGTGTATGCGTGTGCGCGTGCGCGCGTGCGCGTGCGCGTGCGCGCGTGTGCGCGTGTGCGCTGTACGCGCGTGCGCGTGCGCGCGTGTGCGCTGTGCGCGTGTGCACGTGTGCGCGTGTGCGCGTGTGCACGTGTGCGCGTGTGCACGTGTGCGCGTGTGCCCTTGTGCGCGTGTGCGCGTGTGCGCGTGTGCGCATGTGCGCGTGTGCGCGTGTGCGCGTGTGCGCGCGTGCGCGTCTGCGCGTGTGCGCGTGTGCGCGTGTGTGCGTGCGCGCGTGTGCTCGCTTGCGCGCGTGCGCGGTGTGCGCGTGTTCGCGTGTTCGCGTGTGCGCGAGTGCGCGTGTGCGCGAGCGCGCGCGCGTGTGCGTGCGTGCGCGCGTGCGCGCGTGTGCGCGTGTGCACGTGTGCGCTGTGCGCGTGTGGGCGTGCGTGCGTGTTGCGTGTGTGCGTGTGCGTGTGTGCGTGTGTACGTGTGTACGTGTGTGCGTGTGTGCGTGTGTGCGTGTGTGCGTGTGTGCGTGTGCGAGTGTGTGCGTGTGTGAGTGTGTGCGTGTGTGCGTGTGTGAGTGTGTTTGTGTGTGCGTGTGTGCTGTGCTGTGGCGTGTGTGCGTGTGTGCGTGTGCGTGCGTGTGTACGTGTGTGCGTGTGTGCGTGTGCGGTGCGTGTGGCGTGTGGCGTGTGTGCGTGTGGCGTGTGTGCTTGTGTGCGTGTGTGCGTGTGTGCGTGTGTGCGTGTGTGCGTGTGCGCGTGCGCGTGTGTGCGCGTGTACGCGTGCGCGTGTGCGCGTGCGCGTGTGCGCGTGTGCGCGTGTGCGCGTGTGGGCGCGTGCGCTTGCGCGCGTGCGCGCTTATGCGCGTGTGCGCGTGGGGGCGTGCGCGTGTGCGCGTGCGCGTGCGTGCGTGCGTTTGTACGTGTGTGCGTGTGCGCGTGTGCGCGTGTGCGCTGTGAGTGTGCGCGTGCGCGCGTGTGAGCGTGTGCGCGTGTGGTCGTGTGCGCGAGTGCGCGCGTGCGCGCGCGCGTGCGCGTGTGAGCGTGTGTGCGTGCGCGCGTGTGCGCGTGTGGGCGCGTGGGCGTGTGTGCGTGTGGGCGTGTGTGCGTGTGCGTGTGCGTGTGTGCGTGTGCGTGTGTGTGTGTGTGTGTGTGTGTGTGTGGATAGCGCGCGTGGCGTTGCGTGGTTCGTGCGTGCCTGCGTGCGTGCGTGCGCGCGTGCGTGCGTGAGTGCGTGTGTGTGTAGTGTGTGTTAGTGTAGGTGATGTGGTGTTGATCCATAGCGTAGCCTGGTCCAATGTTTTGGTCGTTATCCTTTTTTCATTTGGGGAGTTGGGATTTGGGAGTTATATATAATCTAAGGACGTATGGGTTATTGTCGAGGAGTTCATCGATTTCCTCGGGGAGGTTTTCGATGAGCTGGAATAGCAGGGAAGGGGATGTTTAAATTTGCTTTTCGGTTTTTTACTGAATCTATTTCTGCGGTGGTCGATCGTGTGCGAAATGGATAGGATTTCTTTGGTATGGACTGTGTCACCGAATATCCTGCGTTGGACAAAGTTGGTTTGTAGGGTTTTAAGACGGTCTGTGATCGGGGCTATTTTCGCGTGTTGGATGGTGAGGACGTTTGGGAATCTTGGGTCTAAGTTGTGTATTTTGCGTAGGATTCGGCGTTTACAAGAGGCTATTTTTTAAGGGAGTCGTAATTTAAGGTGAGGTACAATGGGGCGCGGTAGTCAATTACTGGTCTAATTAATGTTTTATAGGTGTGCTGTAGGATTTTGGGATGGCAACCTCAGAAGGTACCGTTTAAGGCGCCTAGGAGATTGGCACGATTGCGGACACGGTCCAAGGTTTTTTGTAGGACTTTAGAACAGTTTAGGGTTCTTGTAAATGTTATCCCTAGATTTTAGATTTTGTCTTTCAGTGTTATTTGTTCGTCGCGTGATGTGATCGTAACTTGGTTTACTGAGAGGTTTGCTTTGGCGAAGTTGTTGGGGTGGCGAAAAAGGATGGCTTGGGTTTTGGACGGGTTTACGGAGACTCTCCACCGGTTAGCCCAGACGGAAAAGATCCGTAGATTGTTGGAGATGATTGTGGGGCCGGTGGCGCTACTCTGACTAACTGCCCAGTAGGCAGTGTCATCAGCGAACTGCGCTATAGAGACCTTGGGAGAAGTGGGTTGCGGGATATCGCTGGCTAATATTAGGTAGAGTAGGGGGGCCAAGGCAGATCCTTGTGGAACGCCGGCTGTCGGAGTGAAAGGGTTGGTGTGTGCATTTCCAACTATTACTCTGACTATCCTGTCGGAAAGGTACGAGAGTGTCAGTTTGGAAATGGGGTCAGGAATTCTTATTGAACGGATTTTGTGTATAAGGCCTGCATGCCACACCCTGTCGAAAGCTTGCTTGATATCCAGAAATATCGCCAAGTTGCATTGCTTATGATTGAATGCCCTAGGCGTTTCTGTCAGCAGCCTCAACAGGGGGTCATGACAGGTTCTGTGGGGTCTGAAGTCAAATTGGGAGTGAGGAAGTAGGTCGTTGCTTTCGATATGATTCCTAGGCCTTTCGGTTATGATTTTCTCGAAGCACTTGCCTAGGCAACTGAGTAGGGATATTGGTCTGTAGGAGGACGGATTGGTGAGATCGGCTTTGGGTTTGGGAATCATAACTGTAGAGGCCGATTTCCAGGCCGTTGGGAAATGTGTGAGTGATATGCATCTATTGTATATAGAGGTGAGGAATGCGATTGCTGTGGGTGGTAGTTTTCTCAGTATTTGTCTGTTCAGTCCGTCGTGTCCTGGTGCGGAGTTTCGTCCTTTTTTGAAATATGTTAGGGTTTGTTGGGGAGTGATCGGGGCTAGGAAGTTGGAGGTCTGGTAATGTGAGGTTTTGGAGGTTTGTCATGTCCTGTTCTAGTTCGTTTTTGAGGTTCTCGTCAAAGGATGGGTCGTTCGGGGAAGTGAACGTGTGTTCAAGGTGAGTTTTGAAAAGGTCGGTCATTCCTTGGTTTGTGACTATTGAATGCCTTGTGGATTGTTTAGGTGTGATTTAGTGGTGGCTCTCCTTCTGGTCAGTCTATTAAACTTGGACCATAAAAGCTTTCCGTTTCGAAAGTCGAGGTTGGATGTGGTTTGTATCCATCTGTTTTGAGTAACTGAGTTGATTTCTCTGCGGATTTTAGAATTGAGCCAATTGTATTCAGTTTTGAGTGCGGGATCCCTGGATCGCAGAAATTGGCGGTAAACGCGCCTCTTTTCTTTGATCCAGTTTACAATTCGTTGGGGAAGAGGTTTACGCGAGATGTTTACGTTTTTTAAGGGAACTGCGGACGCGACCGCCTCCGTGATAACGGATGTTAGTTCGTGCACGGCTCTCTCGATGTTTTGTAGGGAAAGGAGATTATTATTTGGAAGGTGGTTGGAGATGTGCTCTTGAAACACATTCCAATCGGCTTTGGTGAAGTCTTGGATGAGTATGTGGGTTGGAGGTGGAGGAAGGGAGGGGGCCAGTGATGTTTTGACGAGCAGTGGTAAGTGTTCCGATGTTATTGTGGTTCCTATGTAGCATTCTGGTTCGAAGTTGGTGAATAGCGTATATCGGACAGGGTTCTACCGTTGGCGTAGGTGGCTGTGTCAGCAAATTTCGTGTGGCGAGCGTTGAAATCTCCCATAATGACCGCATTGGGAAGACTGGTAACGAATTCTGGAAGGTCTATTGCTATTGGTTCGGATGGTGGGTTGTCATATGAAAAGAATATTATTGGTTGAGGAACATAAACTGTGGCTGCTACGCATTTGTAGTGTTGTAGATGCTGAGGTAATTCGAAGCGGGCTGTGGGAAATGTGTCGCTAATTAGTAACGCTGTGCCTCGGGTTCCCTGTATGGTACTGTTTTTAAGGAGTGTGTGATATTTCGTAAAATGGATAGCACACCTATCAGATAATCTGGTTTCGGTAATGGAGAGAATTTGAATTTTTTCGGTTGTAAGTAGGTTTTTAAGGAGCTAAAAAATTAGGGATAAACCGATGATACCCACTAGTCATCAATGTGGGCAGAAAGACATAGATGTAGGAATTAACATTTGCAGTAGGGAATTGTATTCCTTGCCAGAAATTATCCCGAGATTAGTCGCGCTTAGGCCGACAGCTGGTTTCGTGATAGAAATATGTTTTCCAACATGAACTAAAGTTGTTTTCATTATGATTATTTTTAGGCGTTTCTAAGAACCAATAGAAACTTTCAATTTCAGTCATGTGCGTACGCTTTACCCAATCAAAATGTTATTATAGTGGCAATAATCTACTTACATTATTACCGCGAGAATAATTTTTAGTATTTTGTTTTTATTGAATAACAAACGTATTTTTCGACTTGAAAGTTCAGAAATCTTAATTTGTTAAAATAAAAATATAATACTGAAAACGTATTTCTTGTTATAACGTCAATAATAATCCAACGAATACCACACGAGAGTTCGATAAATTCGAAAATCTGTCAAATTATTTTCAATTTATTCTCACACTCTTGTGATATTACTACTGATAATATTTTATTGAATGCTGTACATAGAACTAGAAATAAACAAAAATAAATTGTAAGCCTGTTCAGGTCCACAATCATAAAAAAATAGAATAATGAATGAAACATGAGTTCATAGTTAATAGAATCTCGCTGTGTACATTCATTTTCCGCACAATGGACGCATTTTGTTACAGAGTGTTCTCTGCAAATATAGCTGTGACAGTCATAGAATTTTGTTGTTGTTTTGTGGCTTTTCTTTGGTGAACAGTAGGCGCACCTCCCTTAAACGTTTTGTGATCATGCGGATTCTCGTGGTTGAGGTATATTCAGCATATCACAGATTCTTGTTTTTATGTTAGTCGGTATGTTTTCTAATATAAGACGGTACATCAGCTGTTCAGAGCACAGTTGAAAGGCAAAGGATTTCAGAAAATCCCACCGTGTTCGATATTGTTCAGTATTGCTAGTTAAAATAGTGTAATGTTAACTGTTAAGGAGCCCCGGAAATAAAGATGTTACCAAGCAAAATTAGTGATTACACACAAGTGTATAACTCAGTAGTATTCCGTAGTGTGAAAAATAACGTGAGGGGCCACCTAACCATATATAGTTATATTTCTTGAGACAGAATATCTAGCTCTCATCTCATCTGCCTTGTTAACACTTTTTTTCTTCTTATAAAAATGTAATTATAGATGATTTCTTTTTCGCGCTGGTATCCCGATCAATTGCGTTGCCAATGTGCATAGTTGACAAAAAAAGTATAACTTTCTTTTTTGTGGAACGTACAACATCAATGTACCTACCCTTGAAAATCTAAATATGCTACTGCAATGCCTTCTATTTTTCACAGAGATAAAGTCCAAACGAACCTTTCTTTCGTTCTTTGTTATTGTCCCAACTACTGTAATATTCTCATTATATAAGCGTACTTCCAGGGGCACAGATGTATACTAGTTGTAGATGGCGAGGAACTGCCAGAATCAAGTACGGGTCTCACTAACCGTTTGAAAACCTGAATTGGTCTACTCGGTTCAGTTCCTACGTATGTTTCCATATTGAATGTATAACATGTGTTTGCGTCAGCCATTAAAAAATATTTTAATTTCGTGCTATGCAGATATGTTTTTAATGTAACGACGGAACGCAGATCTTCCACAAGATAACTATCAAATCGTAGACAACGCAATAGGAATCGAAAGCCCTTTAGAACATAACTTTCCTGAAAAACTCAGAATTACTTGGCCAGAAATCGCCAATAATGAGATGAAAAATCTCAACACACCTGACACATACAAAACACATCAAATCTTTTGTTTCTGTAGAAATCATATATCTGGCACTATCCGTCGAGAATAACATTCACAGCATTGACTAGGATGCAGTACCACCATTTCTGCGATTGTTATCTCGCGTCTGATGCTGTTGTCTCTGCACAAAAACGACGTTTCAACAAGGCCCATTTGTCACTTTTGGCTCTGCTCCGTGTTAATCAAATCGAACTAATGACCCTCTGTCTGGTCTTCTGTTTATATCTGGTGTTGTATGCTTTCACTTTGGCAACTTTCCCCTTTTTCGTTTTCTCGGGATTGATTACAGTTCTTCCTGTTGTGTGCGCTGTTGGTGTAAGTGAGTCTTTCGAGGGTGAGGGTTTCCTTAAGAGGCGATGTTTGGCGAGTGTTAACTTACACAGCAATCTTTGAGAATCGTATCGTGTGTTGAGGCTATTCTTCCTCTGTTACAATTTCTATGGTCCCTTTAGTCGCACTTTTGATGTTGGATATCAACCTGATGTTTTCAAACGCTATGGTGTGTAATGTACTGCCGACGTGCTGTGCTAGGTATGATGTAAAATATCTACTTCTCTACAGCCTTTTCGTGTTCCTCACATCGAACGTCAATCCAAGTTAATTTTGGTCTTCAGTGTAGGAAAGACTGAAGATATTTTTCTGTTCGTGTTGTACGTTGTCTATAAGCTGTGTTTTCTTAGGGTCTGTTTCTGCTTTTACATACGGAAGCGTGATCTACTGCCTGTGATTCTTCCTACTCTGTGGGTCACGGATTTGCTGGAGTTGGGGGATTTCGGATGTTCCTCACTGTAAATCCGTCTTTCAGTATTGCCGCTAGTGTTATCATCTCTCCCTTTTGTGAATTGAGTCTCACCAGCGTTTTTTCACCTGACCGCAGCTGCTCAGGGTGATGGTAAGATTTCATATTGAGATTTCACGTGCGGGAATGGCAGCTTGTCGTTCTCCATTTTCATTGTAAACTTGATTTTGTTGTGGCACTGTTTGCATGTCCTAAGAATTTATAGAGCTGTTCTTTTCCGTGTGGAAATTTAACGAATGTATCGTAGACGTATCTCAATCATAACTCCGGTTTGAGACTCACACTACTTATAATTTCGATTTCCAAGTAGTGCGTGAATAAGTTGGCTACCACTGGTGATAGTGGTAATTCGATTGGTGGTACATTGACCTGTTTGTAAAGTTGTCTCTCGTAGATGATGCGCATTCCTCAGACAATGTTCAGTTGACGCCTTTTGGTATTCAGCACTTCTTCTTGATTATCTCCAGCTACTCCTTAATCGGGGTGGTTGTAAATAGTGACAAGACGTCAACGCGTACGACTCTGTGGTTCTAGTTTACAGTTTCCTACTTCAGCATCTCGATAAGTTGGTTAAAGCTTTTCACGCAAGATTGCGCTTGTTTCGCATATTATTGCAGCTATTGCTCCAGATATTCCCTTTCGTGTAGTAGAACTGAGGATAGGTCTTAGTGGTGCACCAATACAGTTATTTTGAAGATTTCTCTCGTAGCATCAGTTAGAGTTATTTTTTCACAGCCCTTGATTTTGGCCTTAGTGGTTATCTCCAGGTAGCTGTGTATCTGTCCCTATCAGTTGGTATGCTGGGTCTTGTAGCAACTCCCAGATCTACGTACAACAGTAGCCTAGTCTGAATCAGCCTCTATTAAGTGAAAACCTTAAAGTTCATAACTTAAAGTGGGTTTTAACTTTCTTAAATCGTAGAGTAGCACATTACAATCAAGATCTAGAGCTGCGGACAACTGTTAGATCACACGAATGCAGGAACGGAAGCAAGTATTAACTAATAGTTAAAGTACTCTTAAACAGCTGATTGAAAGATCTCCGCACACCATAAGTCCGAAGGTTAGTGCATTGACTGTAAATTATAAATACTTGATTACAGAGTGGTAGTGAACTGCTTTCATTTCTAGGGCTTCGTTACAAAGTAAGGAAAAGATAACTAACCGTTAGCTTAGTCGTGTATGGAATAACAACAATTTTTTTGGATTTTAAACACTTGTCTACTTGGCGGAAGTATCTTTACTTGTACTGCTGTTGAGTAGTTGTCAACCTACCCGACCCTATCGGATGATCAATGCTAAGGTGAAAATGTACGCAGGATAGTTTCGAATCCAGATTTATAAAAGTGGTCAAGTACAAAGATGTGGAAATAAACTTACAGAAAGAACCTACATAAATCAAAATCTTAGTTACACCCTCAAAAATATTTATGAAAGTATTTAAGCAGTAAAGTATTACGTAGAGCAGTGGAAAGTGGTTATAATATGAAGATTTGAAAATAAACGTATCGAATGAACATTAATAAATCAAAACATGAGTTATGAAGCCAAATATATTTATGCTAATTATAGTAGTAGCATAAAAATGCGTAAAAGGTTGGAGAACTTAACTCCTAATGAAGCGACAGAGCACTTAGTTTTGTGTATTACACGAAATAGAAATACTTGTTTCCTTAAGAGTAGCTTTTTAAGAGACGGGAACTATGCAAAATAGCTTCAACCCATAGGAATCAAACGACCTCTCAATTTCCTTTTCGACTAATTGGAAAATCGTATTTTTCTGTTATCACAAAATTTACAACTAATATAAATCTTGAGTGAATTCTACACGCGACGTTGCCACGTATACTTTTATGGGAATAAATACGTTACTTCAAAAAATCATAATTCGTCAAATTAAAACAAAAGCATGCAACTACCTTTGGTTATTTAAAAACAGAAAAAAATAGCTAGCCAAACGCCACTTTTCCATGAAGCGATTAACAGTGTTTCAAAATGACAAATTCGATAATACTGAGAATTTCATAGCTATAAGTACCATATGACGTTGAAAAGCCACTAACGATCCTATGAAAACAGTACATTAGTTGATAGAAGCTGTATAGAAGAAAGAATAGATACTGATACTGTTAAGGGTAATCGCTACCATTAAGTCTTTTACAAAAAATGGTTTAACATTTTATGGTTCCACGAAGGTACCTTTTACTAAGGGAAACATCTTCAAGCATGTAGTCATCCGGGAAGTGGACATGTTTACAATCTTCCAAAAGCTATTTGTAATGAGTTTATCAAATTTTTTTCCTAAAGAGGTAAGAAATATGAAAACGGCGGAATTGGAAACATTGACCAATAAACCCTAATTATACGATATCTTTTACCTAGTGGCCATCCAGTACAAAACTTTAAGGATTTTTGTTAAATTTTTCTCGTGTGGTACTTCACAAAAAACCTATCAAATGTTTTAGGAACTAGATTGAAAGATTTTGCCAACAATATCAATTACTGAGAGGGGCAAAGTTATGGTAACGCATCAAATATGTCCGCATGGATTACAGGCAAAAAAGTCGAAAAGTGCGCATTTCATACCATAATGTTGTCTTTAAATTTAGTCCATTTTTTCGGCCTAGAATTGCTGAAACCTAAACCACTAATGGTTAAAAAATGGGTGATAGAAGTTGATCAGGTAAGGCTGATGCAGAATTTAACATCATAACAACAATTTGGAAGAGATTTTTGGACAGGACAAATGCCATCAGTAACTGTCTGAAAAAAATTGGAACGAATTTCACTGCAGCTAACGTACTATATAATGGTTTAATTATATTAGTAAAGCACTTTAGAGAACAGTTTGAAAAAATAGAGGAAGAAATAAAAAGCCAAATACCTTATATAAGGATGTGATTTGAAGTCGCAAGAGAAAACAGTTTTTTATACAGGGTGTCCATAAACTCTTTTCATAAAAGAAAACTGCAGATTCTAGAGCCTTAATACAAAAATACTTTCTAATAGAGCTGGAGCTCTTGGAAGATGGCGCTCTAATATCGGTTTAATTCAAATATCTTCAAAATGGTTTCCCTTTAAATGATAGCATTCTGTACATTTATTTAGTGGAATATGGCCAATCGTATAACGTGAATATGATTTTTTAGTTGTACTCGTAAGCGGCTCGTTTGGGCGGGGCATTGGACATTGTTATTCATAAGTTTTTTGTTTTTCAAAATTTCGCAATTTTAACATAAAATTAAAAAAATTTCGATTTTTTCATAAAAGAATGATAGTCTGAAGTCGCTACGACGCACCGTTTTCGAAATAAATCGATTTGAACTTTTCATGTGTTAATGCATATCGGCATATTCATCGTTACTAAACGAAACCGTTCTAACAATATTCAACTTTTTGTATTTACAGTAATGTAACTAAACAATAAAAAATCTTTCACTTATTTGACACTTTAACCTCAACTAGTATCTGTAATACTAATTATTTTGACGTTCACGCAATTGTTATTTTGTTTATTTTCCATAGCCATCTCTCATAATTGTAAATCAATTCGTTAGTTAATTTTATGAAAGTATGATTAACACATGAAAAGTTCAAATCGATTGATTTCGAAAACGGTGCAGCGTAGCGACTTCAGGCAAGAGTATCATTATTTTATGAGGAAATCGAAGCTTGTTAAATTTTAGGTTAAAATTGCGAAATTTTTCTAAACAAAAAACTTATGATTAACAATGTCCAATGCTCCGCCCAAACGAGCCGCTTATGAGTACAACTAAAAAATCATATTTACGCCATACGATTGGCCATATTCCACTAAATAAATGTACAGAACGCTATGATTTAAAGGGTAACCATTTTGAAGATATCTGAATTAAACCGATGTTAGAGCGCCATCTTCCAAGAGTTCCAGCTCTCTTAGGAAGTATTTTTGTATTAAGGTAATTTAAGTCAAATGTATATAAAATCAGCTCTGAATCTGCAGGTTTCTTTTGTCAAAAGGGTTTGTAGACACCCTGTATATGATAAATTAATCAGAAAATTAAAAATGAGATTGAAATCGTATGATTGCGTACACGAAGATGTATGTTTTAAAATGAGTATAAAAATAAAGAACTTTTCATAATATAAATGTCAACGTTAATGATGATTTGGTGGACGAACTTGTGCAATTTAAAAAACTTTGCAATTCGCATTTCCATGGACCACAAAAAGTGTTAAAGCTTTCATCAATATTTTGTCTAATTTTTAAAGTACTCGTATTTAAATGCAGTTGCGTTGATATTTACAATTTCTAAAGTAATTCATCCGGCGAGAAATTATTTTCGACGTTAACACGCGTCTAGGACATATAGCCGAATCACTAAAACTCCAAATATATATTTTACTGGTCCAAAACGATGAACTTGACCAGAACACCGACGACCATTACGCCGAATGTGGCCAAAACTCTGAATACCATTCCGCCGAATGCACCCATTCTGCCAAATTTTAATGTTGGTGCACTACGTCGGCAATGACCAAAGCGCATTTATCATTAAAGTTCGGAATGACCAAAGCACCGAATTTCCCAAACGCCGATACGATTATGTTATCGGTCTAAACGCCCAAACTTAATAATATAGAACTAAATGACGTTATCAGTTTCTTTATAGATTGCAATTAGGTAACATATAAAAGTCGATGGGTGTTATAAATAGATTTCCTGAAAGGAAAAACTGAGATCTATGCGTCATGTCGGTGTATTTGAAATTAAACTTCTGGTGTTGTAAAGTTACTTTCCGTCTGTTAACAGATCCCTGAAGTCCTTTTGGTAGGACGTAACATCTGATATTATTTAACAGATTCTTGAAGTTGGTCCAACATCTGTGGTCCTTTTGATAAACCATCGTCCTAAGACCTAAGAAAGCCGTATTGGCAGATTTTCGGTATTGCGCAAAATGTAAGTCCCTAAGGATGATTTTTGAAATTGCCTCAGCCTCTAAGGTCCTTTTAGTAAAATATGGCCCAAACGTCTAAGGTTCTTTTGATAAATTTGTATCCCAACACTTAAGACCTTCTACGGAGGGATGATTCTTGAAATTTTTAATACCAAAAGTCTTTGACAGGACAATGTCCCAATATCTTAAGATATGGAACACACTCCTGAAAGTGTCTCAACATCAAAAGTTCTCTTGACAGGACATTTACCCAAAATTCTGTAATAAGGAGGATTCTCTTGGAATAGTTCTAATATATAGGTAATGTCTTTCTAACATGTTTTTCGCTAAAATCTGGATATGCTGGTTTTCTGATAGACACTTAAAACAAAAACTGCTAAG
Organism: Vesta saturnalis; assembly: GCA_036346205.1. NCBI lineage: Eukaryota > Metazoa > Arthropoda > Insecta > Coleoptera > Lampyridae > Vesta > Vesta saturnalis. The sequence continues at coordinate 5,471,243 of JARFJB010001226.1, forward strand.
CGCGATCATCACATTGTTATGCTTGCCGAATATTTTAGTTGGACATTGTTAAGCGAATGAGTGAACTCGGCTAGTAACTCAGTCGAACGGTCAACTGACCGTTGAGCACTTAGATACTGTGGGTGTTTTGGAGCGTAGATAATTATTAGATTGATTTAGGTTAGAGAGACAAAAGAAATTGTAGTACACGTAACTAATATAATAAGCAAAGTTTGAGCGCCACAAGCTTCTACAATTACTCTGGTAACCTTATATTAAATATATTTGACCAAACGCTTATCACAGACCAATATAAATAATTAACAATTAATAATTCATCACAGGTCAAGGCAAGTTAATTATATATATTTTTAAACAATTCTTTCTAAACCCACCAAAAATTTAGCACAATTAATAAAATTAATACTTCACATCGAATCACGTACGCAGGCAAGTTAATTTTATATCTATATATTGAAAATTCTTTTTGAGCAAACAAAAATTTGAAAGGTAAAAAACGTTTAAAACTGCCTTGTCTGGTTTGTTTGAAAGTGGTTTCAAGGGATAACCTGAAAATAATAAATTCGACCCACCTGGTTATGCTTTGACTTAAACTTTTTTTGATTAACTGACTTGCCGTTGTTACACAAACCCCTTATAAATAATCGGTAGTAATATATTTATGTAAATGCTTAAATCTAAAAGAACAATTCAAAAGAATAATGATTTCCCGCTAGTAATTGTTAAATAAATACTGCAGTAAAATGACAAAAATACAACCTGTATATGATAATGACTACATTAACAGCTTCTGCGCAAATAACTCGTAACTTGTGACAGTAATAAAATGGATGGGTGTGATTCTAGAAATCATAGAAAAGTAAGCAGATATTAGGCTATTTTAATCACTAAAATAAAAACAATTAACGTTACGGTCGTTTTTAATACAAAAAAACTCAGAGTAAAATTATAATTGGATTGAAATAAAACATGTGACTTACCCTTTGGTGAAACCAAAATTCTTTTATATATATATATATATATATATATATGTATCCGCCCAATGACGTTATTTAGTACTCAACAAAATGTAGAAATACATAAGCTATGAAGTTATCTCCCGTATATCCGAAGAGGACTTCAATTTAAGACACGAACTCAACACACTATTCAATCAAACTTTGTTATCATATTCATTGTTACCAGAACTATTGTTGTTAAAATGTTAAATACACAATTTCCAATAAAATGTAAATTAATGATACCAACTAGCGGTAATTCAGCAAAGTAACAGATATCTGTAAGTAAATTATCTTTAAACTCACCAAAACCCTGGACATTAGCTTGATGGCGCTGATATGAACTTTTGAGAAACTAACAGCAATGCAATCTATACAGGACGTTTAAGTAATTTATAACGGTAAAACAGTATATGCCAAAAATTCGGATAAGGTATGTTAATGAAACAAATGACGAGTAAATAGTAAATTGACAAACATAAGCTGTACAACTACAAAACTTCCTTCTTTGACTACTGTCGCTTCAGTCTTTTGGCTTTCTTCTTCTTCTGCTATCTCTTGGATATCATTTTCGACATATGTCTCCTATGTGTCTGAAGTTCCTTCTTTTTTCATTGTATCTGTGTCTTCCTCTGCTAAACTTTGGTCTGGTAAAACGTCTTCTACGCTAACGGATTTTCGAGGTTCGACACGGACCATCTTTTTCCTTATTTTTATGCTGAGAGCATCTGAACTGCAACTCTTTTTAAGACAATTTACGACTGCGTCTCCTACTTGGTTACTGACATTTTCGTCAAGCCTCCGTTTCGGCAACATTTTAATGAGTTCACTTCTGTTAATTGGATAAATCCCTGCTTTTCGGAATCCGTTTTTTATTATGGAGGAATGGTTTATTTAAATTTTCTGCATCAATGTCTTAAGTAAATTTGAGAAGCTGGGCTTATTTAAAACGGAATCTCTTGGATTTCTGATTTTGTAATAAGTCAAAATCTGCCTCCATGCCATTCTTAAAGCTCTAAAAAAACTTTTGTCTAAGGGTTGTGTCCAGTTTGGCGGCAAAAATACAAATATAATATTTAACCTTCGACACTCTGTCAAAACTACAACTTTAACATGGGTGACAAATTGTCCCCGATTATAATTTTATCACCTTTAAGAGACTTGGCCTATGGAATAACAATCCATTTAAACCAATCTAGGAAGCATACGCTGTCGATCTATCCGGACGTGATTCGATTAAACCTTGTTTGTGCTGGTTCCCCAGTAAACAACTGCTCATATATTCGGTCTGCTTTATACACCACAAGGTGGGAGAACCTGACGCGATGCTGTTACGGCAAACATGACTGATATCGCGGTTTTTGTCGAATTCAAAACCCTTTCTGGATATTTAGAACTCCTGCGAAAAAGACACTTTTGAGAGCCAGGATCGTCTGATAAGTTAGTTTCATCAAAATTCAAAATTCCGTCGGGTGTTACATTTTCTAGGCTAACTTCTAGATGATCAAATTCTTCCTCCGTTTTCTCTGCTCTGGCACGCTTTATATTTTGACACTGTCTTTGTGTTAAACGGTTCTTGTATCTTTTTAAAACAGCAAATGCCCGTTCTTTTCCTGGAAGATTATCTGAAAATGTTGCTATCGTCAAACAATTAGAATCCAAATAGCTTTTCACTACCATGCGTAGGTCAAGCAGTGTAAGAGGGTTTCCAAATTCCGAACAAGATATGACAACATCTATACGGCCTCTGGTAAAACTATTGGTGCACCCACACTAACGCGGTACTTGTTTTTAACTTTATTCAAGATGGTACTACGAGGACACTAAAAGTGTCAGCAGCAACTTTTGTGGTCATCCTTTTTTTTTCAAATCCTCTAACTTATACAACTCTACCTATAATAATCTACCTAATATCCAAAACCCGTATATCTACTGTTAAGGGTTTTCTTTCCACACAACTTAGTATAGCAACGTGTTCGGACACTTTGTCGGTAAATATGCATTCTTTCAATGCTTACTTATAATTAGTTAATTAAGTTCTAACTACCAATACGTTATCATGTTAAGTTTACTCTTCGCCAACGTTGTATAGCAAGTGTTCGGACATCGTAAATATAGCAATATCTTATGTTAATATATTAACGTTTGCAAGCTTAGCCGTAATATTTTACGAAGTACTGTAGTTAAACTCCATTCGGGCTCAGTCGTTTTAAAACAAACTACAGTGTTGCGCAAATTTGTGAAAATGCTGCAATTTTATGTTCAATAGTTCACTACTACGTTGGCAAGAGCTACCAATAGTGCAAAGTAACCGTTTGTACGGTACATGTTGCTTGTACTGTCAAAATTGTGGTGCCAGTGTGTGCGAGATACTGTGTGTGGATCAAGTGTGCATTGCTGTGAAAATGTCCCTCTAGCTTAATTTATGTTGCGATGTTTCGTACTATACGTTCATGTGCGTTGGTGTGCGTGTGTGTGTGTGTGTGTGTGGTGTGATGTGTGTGTGTGTCGTGTGTGCGATTGTGCGAGTCGTGTGAGTGTGCGTGTGTGCGTGTGTGCGTGTGGTGTGTGCGTGGTGTGGTGTGTGTGCGTGCGGCGTGTGCGTGTGTTGTGTGCGTGTGCGTGTGTGCGGTGTGCGTGTGTGCAGTCGTGGTGTGCGTGTGTGCGTGTGTGCGTGTGTCGTGTGTGCTGTGTGCGTGTGTGCGTGTGTCGTGGTGCGTGGTGGTGCGTGTGTGTCGTGTGTGCGGTGTGCGTGTGTGTTGTGCGTGTGTGCGTGTGTGCGTGTGCGTTGTGATGTGCGTGTGTGTGTGTGCGTGTGTGCGTGTGTGTGTGTGTGCGTGTGTCGTGGTGTGCGTGTGTGCGTGATGTGCGTGTGTGCGTGTGTGGTGTGTGCGTGTGTGGTGTCCGTGTGTGCGTGGTCGCGTGTGCGTGTGTGTGTGTGTGTCGTGTGTGTGTGTGTGTGGTGCGTGTGTGCTGTGTGTGTGTGGTGTGTGTGGTGTGTCGTGTGCGTGCTGTGGTGTGCTGTGTGCGTGTGTGTGTGCGTGTGTGGTGTGTGCGTGTGTGGTGCGTGTGTGGTGTGTGTGCGTGTGTGTGGTGCTGTGTGCGTGTGTCGTGTGTGCGTGTGTCGTGTGGTGCGTGTGTGTGCTGTGGTGCTGTGGTGTGTGTGTGTGTGTGTGTGCGTGTGCGTGTGTGCTGTGTGCGTGTGTGCGTGTGTGCGTGTGTGCGTGTGTGCGTGCGTGGTGTGCGTGTGTGTGTGCTGTGTGTGTGCGTGTGTGGTGTGTGCGTGTGTGCGTGTGTGTGTGTCGTGTGTGGTGTGTCGTGTGTGCGTGTGTGCTGTGTGTGTGTGCGTGTGTGCGTGTGTGCGTGTGTGCGTGTGTGCGTGTGTGCGTGTGTGCGTGTGTGAGTGTGTGTGCGTGTGTGCGTGTGTGCGTGTGTGTGCGTGCGTGCGTCTTGCTATGACCCGGTTCAGGGAAAACAGTGGGAAATGGAATTAAAATTTCACGTGAAAACAGGAATTCCGCTATGACATAGTTGTCGTTTTGTGATGTGCAGTTATCGGGGAACATGTAAACATCTTGTCTAAAAATGTTCACAACATCATTTTGGTCCATTGCAGTGACAGTCGCATCATAAGTAAAAAAATAGCTTCTTACAGTACTTCCCACATGCACACATAGATTGTACAGCCATAACTGAATTTTGTAGAACACTTCACCACTCGAGGTAACTGGTGATGGAAAATTTTGCTGAAAGTCGAATGTAGTCACTTCAGTATTCATTTTGAGACTTTGTCAGTTGAGTTTTTCTTTTCTGTCTTTGTAAATGTTTCGGCTTTGCTAATGTAATTTTATCGAAGTTTGTTTTCTAAATCTTTCTGAAAATTGTGTTTACTTGGGTTTGTGCGCATTTTGTTACAGTGGCATTTTTGGTTGTGCTTTTTCAATTGTTTGTGCTTTTTTCGTTTACGGGGCTGGTATTCTTTCCCCGGTGGTATGTGTGGTGCGTCTGCTTGCTTCGGGGTTGGGTTCGGTTCCGTTCGCTCTGTTGGGTTTTTGGGGTTTTCTGTGCGATGGTCTGCGTTGCCTGTGGGCTTGTGTGGTGTGTGGTGTTGGTGTGTGGTGTGTGGTGTGTGGTGTGTGGTGTGTGGTGTGTGGTGTGTGGGGTGTGGTGTGTGGTGTGTGGTGTGTGGTGTGTTGCGGTGGGGTGGTGTGTGTGCGGGTGTGCTGTGTGGTGTGTGTGTGTGGGCTGTTCTGTATGTTTGTTGTCTTGGGGTGTCTGTTGCTTCGTTTGTGCTTTGTGCTTGTTGTGTTTCGGTTGGTGTGGTTGTTGCTGAGTGTGTGTGTTCTTGTGCTTGTGTGGTTTGTTTTTGTGTGGTGTGTGTTCGAGTTGTTTATGTGATGTGTTTGGGTTGTGGTTTGTGTGGTTGTGTGTTATGTGTGTTGTGTCGGGCGGTTTTCGGTGTGTGTGGTGTTGTGTTGGTGTGTCTGTTGTGGTTGGGTTGTGTGCGTGCTGGTTTGGCGTGTGTTTTCTGTGCTGTGGTTGTGTGTGTTCGGGTGTCTTGTGTGTTGGTTTGCGTTGGTGTGTGTTGTTGTGTGTGTGGTTGTTGTGCGGGGGGGGTGTGGGTGTGTGTGTGTGTGTGTGCTGGTGTGTGTGTGTGTGTGGTGTCGGTTGTGGTGTGCGTGTGTGGTGTGTGGTGGTGTGTGGTGTGTGTGCGTGTGGGTGTGGTGGTGGTGTGGTGTGTGTGTGGTGTGCGTGCGTGTGTGTCGTGTGTGGTGTGGGTGTGTGGTGTGTGGTGTGTGTGTGTGGTGTGTGCTGTGTGTGTCGTGTGCGTGTGTGTGTGTGCGTTGTGCGTGTGTGGTGCGTGTGGGTGTGTGTGGTGCGTGTGTGTGTGCGTGTGTGCGTGTGTGGTGTGTGCGTGTGTGCTGTGTGCGTGTGTGCGTGTGCGTGTGTGCGTGTGTGCGTGTGTGTGTGTGGTGTGTGCTGTGTGGTGTGGTGGTGTGTGTGTGTGTGTGCGTGTGTGGTGTGTGGTGTGTGTGGTGTGTGCGTGTGTGCGTGTGGTGCGTGCGTCTTGCTATGACCCGGTTCAGGAAAACAGTGGGAAATGGAATTAAAATTTCACGTGAAAACAGGAATTCCGCTATGACATAGTTGTCGTTTTGTGATGTGCAGTTATCGGGGAACATGTAAACATCTTGTCTAAAAATGTTCACAACATCATTTTGGTCCATTGCAGTGACAGTCGCATCATAAGTAAAAAAATAGCTTCTTACAGTACTTCCCACATGCACACATAGATTGTACAGCCATAACTGAATTTTGTAGAACACTTCACCACTCGAGGTAACTGGTGATGGAAAATTTTGCTGAAAGTCGAATGTAGTCACTTCAGTATTCATTTTGAGACTTTGTCAGTTGAGTTTTTTCTTTTCTGTCTTTGTAAAATGTTTCGGCTTTGACTAAGTGTAAATTTTATCGAAAGACATATTAGTTTTCTACAAAATACTTTCTGAAAAATTCGTGTTTAACTTCAGGGTTTGTAGCGCTATTTTCGATTAACAAGTGGCACTTTTCTGGTTCGTGCTTTTTCAAATATAGTTTGTGCATTTTTTTCGTATTTAACGGAGGCCATAGGTAATATCTTTCCACCGAGCTGGTAATGTAGTGGTGACACGATCTGCTTAGCATTCGGGAGGTAATGGGTTCGGTTCCCGTTACCGCCTACCTTGTATGAGGTTTTTTCAGGGGGTTTCCTCATACACATGTAGCGGCATGGTCACTGCGTATATGCACACCATGTGCGGCTAATTGTGCGTGTGGTGTTGTGTGTGGTGTGTGTGTGTCGTGTGTGCGTGTGTGGTGTGCGTGTGGCGTGTGGTGTGTGTGTGTGTGCGTGTGTGCGTGTGGTGTGGGTGTGGGTGTGGTGTGTGTGTGTGTGTGTGGGTGTGGGTGTGTCGTGCGTGCGGTGTGGTGTGCGTGTGCGTGTGTGGTGTGCGTGTGGGTGTGCGTGTGTGTGTGTGTGTGTGTGTGTTGTGTGTGGTGTGGTGGTGGTGGTGTGGTGTGTGCTGGTGGTATGGTGTGGATGCGTGTGTGCGTTGTGGGTGGTGTGCGTGTGTGGTGTGGTGTGCGCGTGTGGGTGTGTCGTTGGTGTGGGTGTGCTGTGCGTGTGTGTGGTGGTGTGTGCGTGGGTGCGTGATTGCGTTGCGTGTGGTGTGGTGGTGGTGGTGGGTGCGTGTGCTGGTGGTGATGGTGTGGTGTGTGTGTGTGTGTGTGTGTGTGCGTGTGTGTGGTGTGTGGTGTGTGTGTGGTGTCTGTGTGCGTGTGTGGGTGTGCGTGTGGTGTTGGTGGTGCGTGGTGGCGTGTGATGTGTGTGTGTTTGCGTGTGTGGTGTGTGGTGTGTGGTGTGTGTGTGCGTGTTGGTTGTGGTGTGTGGTGTGTGTGCGTGTGTCGTTGCGTGTGTCGTTGTGCGTGTGTGGTGTGTGGTGTCGTGGTGCGTGTGTGCTGTGTCGTGGTGCGTGTGTGCTGTGTGCGTGTTTGCGTTTGATGTGTGTGCGTGTGTGCGTGTGTGCGTGTGTGTGTGTGTGTGCGTGTGTGCGTGTGTGCGTGTGTGCTGTGTGCGTGTGTGCTGTGTGCGTGTGTGCGTGTGGTGCGTGTGCGTGCTGTGTGCGTGTGTGCGTGTGTGCGTGTGCGTGTGTCGTGTGTGCGTGTTGCGTGTGTGCGTGTGTGCGTGGTGCGTGTTGCGTTGTAGTGTGTGGAAACGTGTGCAGTGTGTGCGTGTGTGACGTGATGTGCGTGTGTGCGTGTGTGTCGTGTGTGGGTGTGGTGTGGTGTGTGCGTGTGTGACGTGTAATGCGTGTGCGTGTAAAGTGTGGTGCGTGCGTTTGCTATGCCGGTTCAGGAAAACAGTGGAAATGGAATTAAAATTTCACGTGAAAACAGGAATTCCGCTATGACATAGTTGTCGCTATATTGTGATGTGACAGTTCATCGGGGAACATGTAGAACATCTTGTCTAAAAATGTTCATCAACATTCATTTTGGTCCATTGCAGTTGACAGTTTTCTTGCATCATAAGTAAAAAATAGCTTTCAGTACTTCCCACATGCACATAGATTGTACAAGCCATAACTGAATTTTGTAGAATACTTCACCACTCGAGGTTAACTTGGGTTGATGGAAAATTTTGCTGATAAGTCGAATGTAGTCACTTCAGTATTCATGTTTGAGACTTTGTCAGTTGAGTTTTTTCTTTTCTGTCTTTAGGCTAGAAATGTTTCCGGCTGTATGACTAAGTGTAAATTTTATCGGAAAGACATGATTAGTTTTCTTACAAAATACTTTCTGAAAAATTCGTGTTTAACTTCAGGGTTTGTAGCGCTATTTTCGATTAACAAGTGGCACTTTTCTGGTTCGTGCTTTTTCAAATATAGTTTGTGCATTTTTTTCGTATTTAACGGAGGCCATAGGTAATATCTTTCCACCGAGCTGGTAATGTAGTGGTGACACGATCTGCTTAGCATTCGGGAGGTAATGGGTTCGGTTCCCGTTACCGCCTACCTTGTATGAGGTTTTTTCAGGGGGTTTCCTCATACACATGTAGCGGCATGGTCACTGCGTATATGCACACCATGTGCGGCTAATTGTGTGCGTGTGTGCGTGTATGCGTGTGTGCGTGTGTGCGTGTGTGCGTGTGTGCGTGTGTGCGTGTGTGCGTGTGTGCGTGTGTGCGTGTGTGCGTGTGTCAGTGTGTGTGCGTGTGTGCGTGTGTGCGTGTGTGGGTGTTCCGTTGCGTGTGCCTGTGTGGGTTGTTCGGGGTTGCTCCGTGTGTGCGCGGTCGCGTGTATGCACACCATGTGCGGCTACTTGTGTGCGTGTGTGCGTGTATGCGAGTGTGCGTGTGTGCATGTGTGCGTGTGTGCGTGTGCGTGTGTGTCGTGTGTGGTGTGTGTGTGTGTGTGTGTGGTGTGCGTGTGTGCGTGCGTGGTGCGTGCATGTGTGCGTGTGCATGCGTGTGCGTGTGTGGTGTGTGCGTGTGTGGTGTGTCCGTGTGGTGGCGCGTGTGCGCGTGTGTGCGTGTGCACGTGTGTGCGTGTGTGCGTGCGAGTGTGCGTGTGATGTGTGTGGTGTGTGCGTGTGTGTGTGTTGCGTGTGTGTGCGTGTGTGCGTGTGTGCGTGCGTGCGTGCGTGAGTGCTGCCTGTGTGCGTGGGTGCGTATGTGCGATGTGTGTGCGTGTGTGCGTGTGTGGTGTGCGCGTGTCGTGTGTGTGTGCACGTGTGTGCGTGTGTGCGTCGTGCGTGTGTGCATGTGTGCGTGCGTAGCGTGATTGCGTTTGTGCGCGTGTGCGTGTGTGCGTGCGTGCGTGCGCTGTGTGCGTGGTGCGCTGTGTGCGTGTGTGCGTGTGTGCGTTGTGTGTGTGTGCGTGTGTGCGTGTGTGCGTGTGCATGTGCGTGCGTACGTGTGTACGTGTCTGAGTATGTGCGTGTGTGCGTGCGTGCGTGTATGCGTGTGCTGTGCGTGTGTTGCGCTGTGTGCGTGTGTGCGTGTGTGCGTGTGTGACGTGTCTGAGTTGTGCGTGTGTCGTGTGCTTATGTGCGTGTGTCGTTTGCGTGTGCGTGATGTGCGTGTGGTGTGCGTTTGAATGTGTGCGTGTCGTGGTCGTGTGCGTGTGCGTGTGTGCGTGTTTGCGTTGATGTGTGCGTGTGTGCGTGCTGGTGTGCGTGCTGTGCGTGTGTGCGTGTGTGCGTGTGTGCGTGTGTGCGTGTGCGTGTGTGCGTGTCGTGTGTGTGTGTGGTGTGTGCGTGTGTTCGTGTGTACTTGTGTGCGTGTGCGTGTATGCGCGTGTGCGTGTGTGCGTGTATGCGTGCGTGCGTGCGTTTGTGCATGTGTGCGTGTGTGCGTGTGTGCTTGTGTGTGTGTGTGCGTGTGTGCGTGTGTGCGTGTGTGCGTGTGTGGGTGTGTGCGTGCGTGCGTGTGTGCGTGTGTGCGTGTGTGTGTGTGCGTGTCTTAGTATGTGCCTGTGTGCGCATGTGCGTGTGTGCGTGTGTGCGTTTGCGTGTGTGCGTGTGTGGGTGTGTGAGTTTGTGCGTGTGTGCTTGTATTCTTGTGTGCTTGTGTGCTTGCGTGCGTGGGTGCGTGTGCACGTGTGCGTGTGTGCGCGTGATCGCGTGCGTGCGTTTGTGCGTGCCTGCGCGAGTGTTTTCTTGCTTGCTTGCGTGTATGCTTGTGTGGGTGTGTGCGTGTGTGCGTGTCTGCGTGTCTGCGTGTGCGCGTGTGTCCGTGCGTGCGTGCGTCTTGCTATGCCCCGGTTCATGGAAAACAGTGGTAAATGGAATTAAAATTTCACGTGAAAACAGGAATTCCGCTATGACATAGTTTTCGTTTTGTGATGTGCCGTTATCGGGGAACATGTAAACATCTTGTCTAAAAATGTTCACAACATCATTTTGGTCCATTGCAGTGACAGTCGCATCATAAGTAAAAAAATAGCTTCTTACGGTACTTCCCACATGCACACAAAGATTGTACAGCCATAACTGAATTTTGTAGAATACTTCACCACTCGAGGTAACTGGTGATGGAAAATTTTGCTGAAAGTCGAATGTAGTCACTTCAGTATTCATTTTGAGACTTTGTCAGTTGAGTTTTTTCTTTTCTGTCTTTGTAAAATGTTTCGGCTTTGACTAAGTGTAAATTTTATCGAAAGACATAGAGTTTTATACAAAATACTTTCTGAAAAATTCGTGTTTAACTTCAGGGTTTGTAGCGCTATTTTCGATTAACAAGTGGCACTTTTCTGGTTCGTGCTTTTTCAAATATAGTTTGTGCATTTTTTCGTATTTAACGGAGGCCATAGGTAATATCATTCCACCGAGCTGGCAGTGTAGTGGTGACACGATCTGCTTAGCATTCGGGAGGTAATGGGTTCGATTCCCATTACCGCCTGCCTTGTATGAGGTTTTTTCAGGGGGTTTTCCTCATACACATGTAGCGGCATGGTCACTGCGTATATGCACACCATGTGCGGCTACTTAGGCGAATGCTGGGGTAGTACTTTCCCCCTCAGAACCCTAACTCCGTTCCTTCCGATCCTATCCTGACCACACCTATCCTTAATCCCACCATGCATATATACGTAATGTATGTATGTATGCTGGGAATCCATGATTGTGGCTGAAGGAGCTCGGGAAGCTTGAGCAGCCCGCCCTCCCCCTTGGGTAGGGAATGAAATACGTTGACTTTTCCTTTTTTAATATCTTTCCAAGTTATCTCTCCTACTGTAATATGATTTGTGTAGAGGAAAAAAATGAATGTACTCTCGTATTGATTTCTGTGTCCACAGATATTTTATTGGGTTTGATAATATGTTTACGCGTTTGTCTACAGGTGGTTCCATGCACTGCCATCATTGCCTTCCTACAAACTGCTTGAGTACTTTTTCCATCATGAATCTGTGTAAAAACAACAAAGAATGAGTTTCTATCTAGATTAAGTACAACAGTAAATTTTACCCTTACCTCGTAAACTCATCACACATGTTTGGTTTTATTAATTAATAAAATATCTTAAAAACGTTTTTCTTACGTCAGGTGGTATACGGTCGTAACACTTTAATTTACAGTTACATGTGTTGCCCACAACTAGATTTGGTACTATATTACCCTTAATGTTTGTAAATTGCTTACCACCTACCCTTTTTGCTTTTCGTTCACTGCGTTTCCATACTTTTTCGTTTCTAATCCTTTTTCTTGCGATGCGGATTTTTTAGGTTAAGTTCTTCATTTTCATTTTCTAAACCGTTTTCATATTCTTCAACGCTACTATTATCTTCCATTGGTCTACAATCACTGTCACTGTCTGTATGACTACCAGGGAATGGATCTTCTTCGCTTTCAGAACTCATTTTTCTGTATTTTCCTAGTTAATTTTATCCATGAACTCATGTTCTCATTCTCACTTTATACTGTGCAATAAGTGGATATGTCCGGACTTCTCCACTTAATGCGCTAAATAGTAGAACTAGACAACCACCAATACATCTATATACATAAAACTAAGATCACTAAGAGTCCTGTTGTTGCACAGAATGATGTAAAACTGCTACAAGTATATGTTTAGATAGAAATCTCATTTTCCATAAAAATGGACTTGTCAATTTATTGAATTGAACCCCTCAATTATTCTTAATCAAGTTGCAAAGCGTACTGCGGAATGCTTGGGAATTAGTGAATGAAGTGTTGTAAGGGTATCAATTGAAGGAAAGGCAAGTAGTACTGGTACACTTATAGGGGCGACGCCAATAAGTGGTAGACCGAAAGTAGATATTGATCATTTTCTAAAGGCCGTTATACGAAGACAAAGATTACGTTTTTATATCGAAAGACGGTTTCCAACCATAGTCGAACTTCATCAAAGATTGGCAGACGAGTTGCCAGATTTTCTACAAGCATGCACTGTCGTGTATCTATGATTTTATCAAGATTTGCAGATAAATTTCGAATTTATAAATTATTTATTAGTACCAAACATCTTGAATGGGGTATAGACTCTCGTAATTGGAGGATTTGAGATTCATGCACCAATAATTGGAGAATCTTTCCTATTCTAACGTTTTATTTTGTCGTGTACGTAATTAAAAGGGTTTACGAAATTTTTTTGATATTTTCTAAAACGGAAATCAAGATGTTGTTTTTCGCAGAAAGATGGAAGTTTAAGGAGGAAAATGTGATTTACATATTGGTATTGATATTTAGGAAACCCTCTTACTAGAGTGTGAAAGGAAACATCCGTTAGTATCTTTGTAAATAGGGATAGTTTTGTATAGATAAATGTTTTCGTATTCTAAATTGGAGAAATTTAGTTTAAATCGCGTTGAGATTGATCATATAAGAATTTAATTAAAGCACGTTGTTACGTGTTTAAAAGGTGGGCTGGAAGAAAAAGGAAGAAGGAAAGGTATCTCTGCTCATTCACAGATAGTGAGCACACCGAACTAGCTCAAAAGTGTCGGATAGGGCGGGGTGAGAGAAGAAAGGATGTTAAATATGCCGGCGCCAAGAGCCGCTCCCCTAAATAGAGATGAAATTCACCGCTGTCCCGACTCTTGGACAGTGGTGCAGAATGGAATGAGCAAGGAGATTGTAGGAAAAGGGAAGTACGCTAGGAAATAGAAATAATAACACTGCTATAGTGCGAAATAAACGACTGTATAAATATTTTATTTTTACAATCAAAACTAAATAATTGAGGGTGTGGATCGAATTAATCTACAACAAAAACAATATATGTGGATACCCCAAATGTAGAAAATCAAAAAAAGTAAATACCGTTCGCAAGCAAAATAGTTGGGTTCGTCACCTGTGAACCACTAATTTGTTTATTTAATTTTTTTTTTAAACAAAACTTAAACATTTTCCCTTTTTCAAGGGAAGGCCTCCTTTGTGTACCTAAAAGAGGACCTACACCGACGCCTATACAAAGCGTAAATTATAACCAAATAATAAAAAAAACGACTTGTGGTCGTTTACACAAAACAGATAATAAAGAAATAAATTTTTATAGTGAGCACAAATTTTATAGCTCAGCAAGCATTTTATCTTTTAAACAATAATGAATCAAATATATATGGAAATTTAATAATTGCATAAAGTTCAAGAGAAAAAAAAAGGTTAATGATTAATGTCTACACCAAATGCAATAAAAACATATGTTTATATAACGGTTAGTTAGGCTACTTTTACGTATCCCAATTAAAGTGATGCTGCGCACAACACAAAAATGGCAGCCAAAATAGGTACAATTAAATGTTACTATTATAATTACAAAACAAAATGAGGGAAGAAAATAATGGTAAAAGAACAGATAATGAAGGTCACGTGGTTGTGAAGTGAAAGATTAATGATACAGCAATAAGGATGTAGTGATAACAGGTATACAAATATAGGTTAAGATATCATTGTAACTGACTAATTGTTTTACATTATTTTTAGCAGGTGTACTTTATCATTACTTGTCTAAAGGTTTACAGAATAGTTATTCAATTAAAGCTCATGTGACAGAAAAAGAACGATCTAACCTTTGTATAAGCAGGTAGTAATATTACGTTCAGTCGATGCCCTCGGATCACGAACATATGCAGAAGTTGTCACGATCCTGTTTTATTTTAGTTACGATTCAGAAGTTAAACCAGAATAGTACTTGAATGTAGATAATATGGAGGTGTTAGTTGAAGTTAAACCGTTGAAGCCAAAAAGACCAGGTAATTCGTTGAAGCTAAAAGGACAAGGTAATTCGTTGAAGTTAAAAGTAGAAGGTACTTCGTTGAAACTAAAAGGAGAAGGTAATTAACATTATGTAAGTAAATAATCTTTATTCGTTACCACTTAGATGGAACGGGCCAAATGAGAATCTATCGAAGTGCTTTCATTTCTTTACGAAAGCATCAATAATTCATGTCTTGATTAAAATGTCTTCAAACGCTAGGAAAGAAGTCAGGTATTACTAACAAATTAGAGAAATTCACCGGTAACTTACTCAATCTTGCCGAAGAAAATTTTTCTAAAACTGCATGTAAGCGAGCAACAAAACTTGTAGATAATGATTAGAAAAGCACCAATTGTTTTATTGCAAATTATGCTTCTTGAAGATATATCCGATTATTTAAATCGTATAATAATATAAGTAATTTTTCAAGAAGACATCAAAAATTTTCAGCTTGGCAAAATGAACGCCACAGGAAAGAAAGAAGACTTAATTTTTATGTTAATGTTGTATTATTCAAAATCTATTGTTATCTCCCTTTATCTATCAATAAAAACAAAAATTCTAAATTGTGATTTTTCTACTAACGCCATCTAGAGAGGACTTCTAAAAGCTTGTAATATAGTTCACCTTAATTACCTATATTTTAGAAGGAGTAGCAATGCAGATTTTAAATGAAATATTATATAAATGTGAATTTATAACGTTTGAATAATCAAAGGTACGAAAATTTATATTAGGCTAATAGTAAAATTATTTAGAAATATTATGTGGTTCAAGTTATGAACAAAAACAACGTAAGGATTCCTAGAAAGAAGGTTTGAGTAAACATGTACAACTTGTACAGAAATTTACAGTGAAATAACAAAGTAACTTAAATATACAAAACCCAAATTATTTCGTTACAACGTATTCAAATATTACATTGTAAGGTACATATTTTGCAAAAGCTTTAGTTAGGCGCCAGATAGGCATTATTTCTCTCGATAAGGGTTTGGTTTTAAAGCAAATATAAGAGTTTGGGTTCGTGAATGCGCATAAATGGAAAAATATTTTTTGGCTAATTATAGTGGAAGGGGTTATAAACACATGTGTCCGCAAGTGAAATTATTCGTAGGAGCAGTGGTTGTATAGGTTTAGAGACGTACAGTTTAGCGTGAAGGTGGCGAAGTGTACCGCAAAACGACGTTGAATCGGGTCCGTCTTAAGGCACTGTCGTTATAGGGTGTTCATCCCCTCACCAAAATTCTAATAAGGGATCATATAATTGTTCAACCTTCACGAGACCAATTATCGTTATGTGCAGTTAGTCCTTAGGGATATATCGAGATTCAGAACGGAGTAGGGTGTTTAAGTACCAAGTGCTCTTGTCCTCCTCTAGAGAAGATTTCACTTTGATTTTGCGGAAAAATTCCCGAGAATAAGATTAAGTGGACGAATTTCGTATGGATGTAAACATTAGCGTGTACACGATTAATTGAGATTGAACCCACAACGTAAGTAGCATAAGAAACCCGTCCCCAGCTGAATGGTACTGGGAATTACAAGCGTTGATCCGGTATCAACTGTATCATCGAGGTGATCCTCTGCGTCTATTTCAGATTCTGTGTAACAAAAGGGCCTCTCCAATGAATGTAACCATTTTGTGTTTTTGATTGTGGTGATTGACAAAATTTAAATAAATTTTTGGGTATTTCATTATTATGTTATTTAGTTGTAAATCGAATGTATGAACGGACTGTTATTTTTTCTTTTAGAGATTCATTTTGATTCCTTTATCGTTTAAATTTATTTTCTCTTTTAGATATTCATTTTGATTCCTTTATCGTTTAAATTTTTAAGACCTGTAGATTCATTCAGGGAATTATCTAAAAAAACAAAAAGTCTAAGAAAAGGCCGTTATTGAAACTCTAGCTAGGGGTTGCAGTCAATTTAGATAAACTATCTGATGCTACTCGCATAGTAAACAATATTGTATCCAATTTTGCTTGTCTTATTATTTATTTTATTTACATTATACTTATTTAGGTTATCGGATTTGTTTTTTTTAATGTAAACCTATGACTTACACAGCATCTGACGACACACGTTTTTAATGTTTACTTTTTTAATCGAATTAACGTCATTATATTGAGTTTTAGTTTGAATAAAAACAATTACGAAAGAAGTACATTTATAAGTCGATGAATCATTGCATTTTTTTTATGAATTGAGCATAATTACTTGCAGTCTGAGGAATTCGATTTCAAATGATTGTGTACAGAATTAAAGCGTTTCTTTATTATATTTTTCTTCGTTTGATGAAGTGAAATTATTTTACATATTGAATTTTTGGATTAACGTAACGTGAATAGAGATTAGTGTTTGATTATCACATTAATGATTGGTATTTGCGGTATGATATTATTTTATTTAAGCGTGAAAATATTTGTTTTGAAGCCTTTCAGGTTGGCGAAAGATCTGCTGGTCCCAGAGCTGCCTGAAGAGATTACGTATAGATGATTTCAACCCCTATTTCTACTTATGTATGGTATGCTATCCTATTGTGCGCAGAATTAATTAACATCTTACTTACCCCCGACCACCGGATAGTCATGAAAAAACCAATTTTATCTGTTATTTTGTTTTACTGCCAGTTTATACTGTGACAGTACCACCACTTTATAAAGGTGAAAGAAGAAATGAATATTACTTATAAAAGATTACAGAACAGGTCGATATTGATGGAAGCTACTACAATAGCTGCTAAAAGAGCGGAATATTTATATTCGATTAAAAGATACAGAGAATTTATGTCTTTAAGTATAATCTTTTTATTTCATTTCTTTTTTTTTTCTATGAAATTCCTGATGAGTGATAAATACAAGTAGAATCGGATCGTCGACGCTAATCCAATTACGGTGCACGAAAATTTGATAGAGCCTAGCGTCCAACTTAGTTAAAATAGGCGTTGAAGATAGAATAGTATTTAGTCATAACCCCTATACAAAGGACTTACCGTTTGGAGAAAGAGAGTACTATACGTTTAAAATCCTTCAAACTTGTTGCTTAATATTAAGCAAAGTGTATATGAACGAATAATAGGGCAAACAACAATAAACCAGGAATTCCTAATTTCGATGACCTTAAGAAAGAAACGTGAGTTTCGAAATTTTTAAGATAAATAAACTATTGATGATTGTTAATTATTGAAATCGATATTATAGTTAATTGATCAACGAATGAATGTTAATCTCAAGACAGGCACTCTTTGACATACAAGTTCGTATACACCGGAATTTTTTCAAACGTGTAAATGGAGACAGTGAATATACAGTCGAAACACTGTATTTTCACAAGGGATGAGCTTTAAAATTAAAAATGCTAAAGCAACCTTGAGTGGGAGTGTTATTCCGTGTTTGAATACGTTATTAATATATTGAGAGGTAAAGTACTATTCCACCTTGGAATACAATAAATTAACTTTATTCTTGCAAAACAACTAAACAGGTATTTGTAAGATAAGATTGATGAAGTAAATTTTCATTACTCTTATGTTAATGATTATAAACGTTGATTTATTAATCTTTTGAGTGCATCCTTTTAGATACAAATTAGTATACAAACGGTTTCTGGTGAACCGAATATTTTATAAACAGCAAACCATTAATATAGGAGAGGATTAAGTTGATTGCACGAAGAGAGTGCCATGGCAGTTTAATTAATTAAGCAGCACACTTTTTTTTATTTCCTTAACACATTGACTATTTATGGAAAACTTAATTGAAAAGCTTTTGGTAGTTTATAAGCAACTAGAAATTCAATAATTCAACATATGTTACAATGAAGTTAATCAGAAAGTTACACAATAGGTTTCTGTTTGGTTCACTAGATTGAGATCTGTATTCTTGTTTCATGAATATGAAGTTTCTTGATTACCAATCTGAATTCGTTACTTCTTCATATCTTTTAATTAAGCTTCGAATTAAATAGAAATATGCCCTTTGAAATGGATGAAGTTCTGCAATTCACGTTAAAACACAGTTGACGTACTTCTCTGTTATTTTTTTTTTGTTGATCACCCTAAAGCAATTCGGACAGTAACGTGCGATTGAAAGCTCATCGTCAGCAAACATCGACGTCAAAGAACGTGTCAACGAGCTGGTAACGATGTCATCCCAATGTGGTTGGTGGAGCAAGTGTACCGATTCGATAAAATCAATCTGATTACTTCGATCGTACCGGTTGCAAACTGCTTGCTTTGTTGCTTTTACTCTAAAACTTTTTACACCCATTTTATTACGCTCCTTAGGGTTTGATATCTTAGGGTGTAGATATATTTCAAGGATTTTTCTATTAAACTAAAAAGTTTTTTTATTTAGAATAATGTGGATATTGAAAATCTTTCAACAAATGGAATTTCACATGAGGATAAGTAAGTTCTGCAATTTTCCAGATTTATTGTGATTTCAGTTGGAGATTGGTGCAGCGTAATTAAATTGCGAGAAGCCGTTACAACTTCTATTTCTAACAATGTCAGTCATTTTGACAACTCATATACAAGACGAAAGTAGAACTAAAAGAAAACCGACGAAAATAACTAGTTGAGACCTCACCTGCCACTTCAGATTTGTATTTCTGTTTCGATACATATTTTGTACACGCAGATTGTGGATATTGAAAAAATAAAAATTTTATATCGAAAGTCTTAAGATAAATTAAATTATTCTATTGTTTTCGTTGATAAAGGAATATATTTTTGTTTTAAATTTATATCCTTTAACCTTACATCATAAAATTCCATATTTGATAGCACTAATGTACTAAATACGATACAATTCCACAATTTATTTCATATAATTAGTTATTCCTCTGTTCGTTTCAATACAACGGTTATCACTAACAAGAAAAAATATATAAGTAAAATAATAAGTAGTTATGGTGACAAACCATTAACGTAAAACAGCAAACTGAATGTAAATTCTACATTTAAAATATTTGTTATAGGCGAGTTTATAAGATCAACCTATTCGTTCAATAAGGGTACTTTCTGTTTATGTTTATAAATTTTGAATGCTTCCAAAACATCTTATTTTGTGTTTTTTGTTTCAAAAATGTAAAAATTTAATTATCTTGTGAAGTCATAAGCTGACTATTTACTATTAAACGTTTGATATAATTGGATTGGCCTGTGTGTTTATATTTCTAACATCTAATGTGTCCTTTGCACATAAGTAGAATAGGGACCCTTCAACTTTCACTTTTGTCCTTGGAAATTCCCGATGACGCCACAAGGTCGCCCACGTGGGGGACGTGGTTTGACCTTGAGATTAATCTTGGGACCTGGCCTTGGAGTTGACCTTGGGGTAGCCAAGATCAGAAACAAAATCCATTCAGCGCGAAGTTTGAATTTGGATAAGGGCGTCCCAGTGCTAACCTGTAAGACAGGTGTAGGAACTTGTTCTCGAGTCTTCGCCCCTCTGGGCGTTGCCACCATGGGTAGAAATAGTATTATAATAAGGATGCCCTAATGCTAGGAATGCTAGGAACCTGTGTTAAGGTCTCCGCCCTTTTGCCATAGCTCCCATGGCTGGAAATACTATATTAAGGAGGGTCTAATGCCAACTTGTAAGACAGGAATAGGAACTTGTGTTAGGGTCTGCGCCCTCCTGTCGTGGCTTTCTTGGCGCGAAATTTGAATCTGTTTGTAGCACCATCTAGTTGTGTATGGATTAATTAATATTTTCTGTACTAAAGATGACTCCACCTAGTGGTATATTTTAAAAGTATGGAGGGAAATATAAATTTGTATGTGTCGTCATCTAGTGGTATATTTTTAAACTATCGATTTTTTTCTGCAATAGAAGTTGATCGTGTTCGTGTTTCGTTTCTCCCATCTCTCTCCACTCGTTCCCAAACAAACAAATCAATTAATAAAATCAAGTTAATCAAATCAATGAACCCTCCTATTGTGTTAAAATTTCGGTTTCACTTGTAATGCACACGGGAGCCTATAGTTGTCGTTTCATTGTAGCTAAATTAACATTACAGTAAATAAATTTAAGAAATAAGGTGTAGTATTTATTATTTGGTACATTTTACTACGTTATTTTATTTTATTACATATTATTTATTATAAATGTTATGTAAAGAACATCTGAAAAACGTAGTAGTTAGGTGTACACATTTATTTGTTACAGTCTTGACAGTAGTAATATACGTAATCTTTACATAGGTATGTTGAGCAATTACAACATACCATGCTAGTTTTATTATCATTTGAAGAGGTACAAAAATTAAATCTTTTCCGCTTGGTTGTGGTTGATCGTTTCCTTACTTCGGCATTACTGGTTGAAGAACGTGCCTTTATAACCATTTCAGCTGCCGAAATACTTCCAGGGAGATATTTTCTTTCTTGCAATAATGGAGTGATCAAGGAATTACCCAGTTCTTCAAGAAATAGTCGCCGTTTTGTAAGTTATCCAATATCCAGCATTCAAGATTGGAGATTGGAGATTGTAGAACGTAAGCGTCCACGATATTGTAAAAGATACTCATTAGCCATCTTTTAGTTTGTTGTATGCACGTTTATGTTATTATTAACGTGTCTACAGCACCTCTAGTTTTGTTGTAATCTGAAATGATAAACAGTTTCTTTATGATTTTGGTTACACACTCCGTTATCATGGTATATGTTGCTCATTTTTATTTCGTTTCGGAATATAGTAAACTATCGACGTGTCCTTGGTAAAGTAAAATTTTGAAGAAAGGACTTCTTTCCTGTTGCAGACCAATGCGGCTGGCAATTTAGGCTTATTTTTACGAATAGTGCCAAGCATGGTTATTTTTCTTTTCAATAGCATCTGCCCCAGATCGTACGAGGTAAAAAAATATCATACGTTATGTTGTGACCTTTTAGACCATAAGTAAGATCTATCACAACTCATTTACCTTGACCTCTCTTTGGACGTTCACATACTTTTTCCCGAGATAAACTTGCATGTTACATGCATACGCAGTTACAGAATCGCATAAAGTCCAAATTTTTACTCCGTACTTAGCAGGTTTATTCGCGATGTACTGTGTAAAAGGACAACGGCCTCTAAAAGGTGCCAGTGGCTCCTCTACTGTTACATTTTCGTGAACTTTATAGAGCTTAGGTAGAATTGCAACCCATTCATCCTACTATCCCACAAGTTCCGTAAGGGAGCTAATTATCAGTTTGGCGTCGTTGTGGTCGAGTTTTTGTATCGTCAAAGCGAATTATTCGTGCAATTACCTGAAATAGTTTTAGGGACATCGTTGCTCTGAATATTGGACGACCTACATTTCCATCCCACAGACTGGCTGATGCCTCTCGATCATATTTATACACTCCAGCTAGCAACAGTAGGCTAAAATATGATTCTAGCTGAACTAATGTTAGTTCTTGAAACGTGACGCCACAAAGTCTTTTTCCTTCTAAATTTGACATTTTCAAAATTAGGTTTACAATTTTGGGTGTCAAATATAAGAAGTGCGCAGATTTTATATCAATTATTCGTCTTGTTGGCCCAGGAATCAACGAAATCATTGTTGCTGCTGATAACCTCCCGATTGATGTGTCTTTTCTTTTCATACTATATTGCCATCTTTTGAAATTATGTGATTATCCGTATCAGCTTCATCTGAAATCGTAGCTTCCACTTCATCATCCGATTCGCCATTATATATCTCGTTCTCAGACCAATGATCTTCTTCAGCATTATAATCACCATCAGAAACACACAAAAGTTTTTCAAGTTCACTATCCGTAAGCACTCTCGCTACACATTTTTAACAATAAATTTCAATTGTTAGGTATTTTTTATTACAGTATACCATCAAGTTTGATATTTACTACGAAACTAACACAGAGATGATCACTGGCTGCATTTATACGCGGAGCCACAGACAAGTCTCAGGAATAAACTTGTTTGCCGGTACGCATGCATTATGCGCAATATTTTGCAATAATGTGTCAATATTATGTAAGTTATTTATATTTATGAAAATAAAACAAAGCTAATAGAATAAATTCGTATATGATAATAAATCTGCTACACGTTCTTCTAATTTAACGAAAGATTTAAATAACTTAACGAATTATGCAAATTAGAAGAACGCGACTGGGTCATATTGACCCGAACACAGTAGGAGGTTTAGGCAAATGAATGTCAAACAAATCACGCTCGATAAAATCAATCTCAGTCAATCATATCATAACTTACAGCTTGTGAAAACCAGCTTACAGTTCAAAAGTACTAATTTCGTTTAACTTACAGCTTGTTAAAACCAACCACAATTCAAAAATACTAAATTGATTTAACTTACATCCTGCAAAGCCAGCTCTCAATTCAAAAAATAACAAATAGCCTCATTTAACTTATAGTGTGCAAAATCCAGTCTTCAAAAAAACGACTTCAAATTAACGTGTAACACTATTGCAACGTTTGCATACAATGATAAAAATATATTTTGCATTTAAATTAGTAAAACCAAACTCGAGGTCACATAAACGGCTCCAGATTTATGAACAAGACTGAAAGTCGTTATTGGAAATTCACAACTATCTAAATACTTTTATAATAACAAATACAACTAAACTTGAAACTAGATCCGAATAGCAAAAACCGAATTACCTCTATCAAACTTATTGTAATTTCGCTCTAACTGTCCTTTCGCATTAAGTGTAGCATTGCTAGTCCAACCTTGTCTGCTTATATGAATTTTTATTTACACACACTTTAATTTGGTTTTCACCTTGAGAATGTAAAGTAAAGTCAACCTGAAACAGTATTTTATATTACGCATACGCACAAAATTTCTCCTTGAGAGCGTCAAGTCAAGTCAACCTTCAACAAAAATAACGTTTAAAAATAAATGTGTAATTAATTAAGATCTCGTTGGTATTATCATAGACAGAGATCAAAATTTGTAACTGAAATTTTGTCAATGCAGCTACATTAATTTTAAACTCAACTTACTTTCAATATAAAAATTTATTTTACAAACAAACGTTTGGCACGGCAATGGGTAGTCCTCTTTCTTCCACAATTGCTAATTTGGTAATGGAATATATTGAAAATAAAATATTGGACGATAATTATTGGAACGACAAAATTAATTTCTACAAAAGGTATGTTGATGACTGCATTTTGCTAATTAATCCTTTATACATTGACTCTTTACTCTCACACTTTAACAACTGTCATCCTCGTATACAATTTACTATTGAAATTGAAAACAACCAAAAACTTAATTTTTTAGATGTCACTTTAATCAATGATAGGAATAGTATTATCACCAATTGGCACACTAAAAGCATTTGGTCTGAAAGATACCTCAATTCTAATTCTTTGAATTACACGAACTTCAAGATAAATGTTGTTAACGCGCTAGTTGATCGAGCATTTATTCTTTCTCACCCAAAATTTAGACCGGAAAATATCGAAAAAGTTAAAAACGCACTTACTAAAAATAATTTTCCATTACTATTCATTAACAAACACACTAAAAACGTATTAAGTGGATACAGAATAAACATAAATTTAAAAACACAAACAATGATAACCCAAAACAAAAAAAATTCTTTACTTTACCTTACATTCCGAATGTTACCACAAAAATTAAAAAGATTATTCTTAGTAAGACTCAGCATAAAGATCACATAACGTTTAAAAATTTCAATACCATCAATTATTTTCACACCAAACTTAAAACTAGGATACCAGATGACGATAAAACAAATTTAATTTACAAAGTTGAATGTAATGACTGCTCTAACTCATATATTGGACAAACGTCACAATTTTTGAAAAAACGTATTAGCCAACACCGTTATTCTATCAAAATTAAACGTAATGATACCGCCCTTTGCAATCATTACTTACAAACAGGGCATTCTTTCAATTTCAATTGCAAAAAAAATCTTGCCCAAGAAAGTAATTACCATAAAAGGTTATTCATGGAAATGTTTTATATTCAAAAATGTGCTTATTATACTAATCCTTGGCCATCGACCAATATTTTCAATGGGGTTAAATATGTAATGGTAGCGTGGAAGTCTTAAAACTTGATGTCCAAAACTATCTGTCATCCCATTAGTCTCATATTTTTTGGGTTGCTTATTACTATAAAGTACGGAAATAATAAGTAAATAATACACATTAAGCAGAATACTTACAGTTTAGCATTGTTCAATAATTCTGTTTTAAATAGACCTTTACTATATGGGCTATTATGTTTATTCAACCATTCTTCAATGTCTGCCTTCCGCAATTATCCTGATGGTTGAGTTTCTAGTAAGCTACTGTGATATCTTGCATTGTCCATAATTATTAGTGATGGTTCTTCTAAGTTTTTTAACAATTGATTCTTGAACCAAGTTCAAAAATTTGTTTTGTTCATATCACCATGATAATGTAAGTGAGTGTTTGAAGAAAATAATAGGGAAGCGGATGGTATAAATCCATTTGCATTTCCTCAATGCAGGACAATGAATCTAAATTTAAAAGAAAACAGTGTTATAATTCAAAACTACAAAATTAAAGACAGATAAAGGCAATAAGTACAGTGAAAAAAAGTAACAAACTGGAGTTAAAACAAAAGGGCCTTGACAAATAAATATATGATTAGTTAATTGTAGGTAAAGGTAAACTAAAGCCAAGAATACTTATTGGAATACCACCAAAGTACGACATTATATACATAAAAATCAACTAGCATTGTTATATCATAGGTATAAAAAAATAGTTAGGAACCTTTTTCCTTCTGATGTAAATTTATGCCAAACAGTCTTTAAACTGGAATCATGCCAAGACTTTTTTGCGGTTCCTTTCTCAAAATCCTAGTTCCGACTAGATACACATCGTAGTGGTCTTTTGCTGGTTAAATTCGTTGTATCTTCTTTTAAAAAGCTCCCTCTAGCTGTAGCAACATATTGCATTTCAACAAGTGCTCTACGATAATTGTCTTTCTTCCACTTGAAACCAAGCTCGTATGTCCTCCTTCATATATTGAACGTTCCGTTACAAGTGGCAGTATTGTATCTAAATTTACAAATATTTCTGGAGTAAGAATAATTAATTTCCTATAATGAGCTTCTAATAACATACTTTTTGTGTACATATCATAGATTGTATCTCTAATTTTACATTCTGCTGCAGGATCAATGTTAATAACTGCCTTTTGCATGCTATTTTTTTAGGACTTGTAGGTTCTTTGCCAGCTTTTAAATCTGTCGAAATATTCGACACTGTACACACATTTATTTGAAGAGCATTAGCTACTCTCTAAAACAATTACAATACTTATAGCAAACGTATATATTGAACAAATAAAAAATACATTTGCCAGGGACTGTGATGCTAGGCTTACCAACCAAAGACGTAAGAGCTTTGATAAGAATTCTATTTTTGATCGGTACATTGAGAAGTTCCCGGAAAAATACTCGTAAAAAGCAACGGACTAGAATCTTTTCTTCTTCGTTGCTTAAGAAGTTTTGTAACGTGTAAATGGCTCTTTAGTTGAAATAGGTGCGAAAATAACGTTTAGGAGTGCTATTACAGAGCTGCAAGTATTTAAAATAAAAGTAATTGAAAAATGATTTCAAATACTTTTTAGTATTTGAAGTACTTTATTTCAAATCCTTTCTAATCTTAGTATTTGGTACTCGTCATTTGAAATACTTGCGCGTTGTATTTGGATTCGATATTTGGTGTTTACTGGTATTTCAATTACTGAGCTGGCAGCGGCGCAAGCGCAAATAGGAGAAATGATTAACGACATTGGCAAAACACGTGTGATTTCAATAAATTCTCATATTCCACAGTAGTGTAGCGACACGTCTAGATACGTGTTATATCACCGTAGTCTGTAAGTGAAGAACGTAAATTGTAAAAAGTAATTTAAAATAAAACGTTGATCTAAATAAATGTAAGTGAATTACAATAATAGGTACTATTCAGTGTTTTTGTTTGATTTTTGTATGGGAACGGGAAATCGATGTTAAATAACAAAATTTATTATGGTAACATAACGTAACACACTAAAATAACAAACAAGTAGGAAGTTCATTTTGAAAATGTGTACCCAATCGTCAGACGTCCTTTACTCTTTTAACACTTACAACCTTAAAAATACATTTAAAGCACGTTCTCACTTATAACGGTTTTTAATTAATATTTTCAAATATAATAAGGAAAATATTGCCTCAAAACAAAAACATCGGGCATTAACACTTTTGTACGTATCTATTCTACGTTTATGTATTTATGAAACAAACATTTTCAGGTAACTCTGTGAAGGTGAAGAATAACGATCAGGTTGTTTAGTTACTAATTGCTTGGTGTTATCGTTGATTAAAGTAGTCGTACTTCAATCAACAGTATTATGCTTGTTGTTATCACTGCAACTTACAAAATTGAAAATGTCAAGTAGATCTTCTAGAACCGTACAAATATTGAATGCTTGCATTTCCGCAACTTCCAAAGAAAAATCTCAGGAATTTACAGATTATTATTACACTTGTAGAACCAATATAGAAAATTAATTCATTTTAGATAATATGAACATTAACGAAGACAATTTTCCTGACATGTATGAAGAAGAAAATAGTAATATGAGTATATCTGATAGGGAGGATCCTACTTATAGTCCTACCACAGAAAATTTAGTTCGGAAAAGAAAACCAGTTCCCGAGTATTTTAAATTTTATACAATAGAAACAACTAACATTGATAACAAAGATAAAAGATTGCCATCTGATGTTATTACAACAGGGCCTGCATCGTCCACATTATTAACACAGCAACATGATAGTATTACTATTTTAGAAGAGGGTGAAGTAGTGCTATTTTCCAAATGCCCCTATCTAGATGGAAAATTGTATACAGTTTTTCAATATATAAAGAAACGCAACAATGTAACAGCGGAATGTCAACTATGCCTCCCAAGGGAGTATCAACCAATTATATCAAACATCTGAAAAAAATCTATCCTGGTTCCTTTAAAGATTACGAAGCTTATAAAATATGGAAAAAAACAAGGTAAAATACTTGATCAGAATGGCAGTAAGAGTTTATGCAAGAAACCGTGAGTAATAAGAAACTGAAGGCACAAGCCAAAATAACAGATTCATTCGCTAGTAAAGGTTCACTTAACCAAGAGGATTTTGAGCGAAGGCTTTTCCATTTCATTGCCGATTCGATGTCTGCAGTATCTATACTGCAAAAAGAATCGTTTATTGCTCTTTTTGAGGGAACTAATTTGAATGTCATAAGCAGGACTACTGCAGTGAGAAAAATTAGTGACCTATGTAAAGTAACGATGGCTTCTATTGAACAGGAACTAAACGGTGCAAAGTACGTATGCACAACAGCGGATATTTGGTCGGCAAAAAGAAGAAGTTGTTTTGGATTAACAGTTCACTGGATTGACAGCTCTTCTTATATTAGACATTCTGCAGCTCTTTCCTGTAGAAGATTTAAGGGAACCCATAGCTATGACAAAATAGCAGAAGTAATGGAAGATATTCATTCCAAATTCCATATCAATAATGATAAATTGGTTGCAACGGTTACCGATAATGGGTCCAATTTTGTAAAGGCATCTGAAGAATTTGGTTTGGACAGGAATGAAATCACTTTTTATAATGACGAGAGTTCCGATGAAGAAGATATTTCATTCATAGATGTAGACGATACCTCTGGAGACAGTCTGAGTTATCCTAATTTACCAAAGCATGTTCGTTGTGCAAGTCTCACTTTAAATTTAATAGGTACAACGGATATCAAAAATATCATACAAAAGAACTCTAGCCTACAAAAGAGACATGCAAGTTGTGTATCTAAATGTTCGATACTACGGAAAATGTCACGACGACCCAAATCAGCAGAAATCGTAATGAAAGTTCTTAACCATACTCTTAGCTGTCCCGGGGCAACACGTTGGAATTCATTCTATGACGCCGTTTTCCAGATATTGAAGGATAAAGAAAATACCAACACTTTTTAAAGAACTGGGAATAGAAGGTAAGTGTTTTAAAAAGTCAGAATTCCAATATTTGTCCGCATGCTATACAATTCTAAAGCCACTTGCGACCGCATTGGATATTTTACAAGGAGAACATAATAACTTTTATGGGTATTTACTCCCATGTTTGTGTTCAATTTTAACAAAATTTGAAAACTTAGAAAAGGATAATTTTAACAACGGGAATCCAATATTAGAAGCTTGTAAAAATGGACTCCTCAAGAGATTCAAGGTATTTTTTGGTTTGACTATCCTAGAAGCTAAAGAGGCTATTATTGCTTCTTTCGCATTGCCACAATTCAGATTAAGGTGGATAGGCAATTTCAAAGATTACACTGAAAATGATTTGAGCGAATCTATTCCAAAAATGGTTACAGAAATGGCTTATGAATATGCTTATAGTAAAGACGATGGGTTTACCATTGAACCCTCTAAAGAGTTAGTATCACTGGAAGAAACATTTTTCGAATTAGATAATTTTGCTACTTCAAGTGGAACTCTAAACAATACCCAAAGTAAAAAGTACAGTGTGAAGAAACGAATAGAACTGGAAGTACTACAATATTTGAATGATCCCGATACAGAAATAACTATATTGGACAAATACCCATCTATCAGAACCCTCTTTTTTCGATACAACACGTGCCTCACTTCATCAGCACCTGTTGAAAGATTGTTCTCTTTCGCAGAAATTATAAATGCTCCAAGAAGGAATGCGCTTAGCGATATACATTTTGAAAATTTGGTACTTCTAAAAGCAAACGGCAATAGACAGCGAAAATAAAATGTTAAATTACGTGCAGGGATGATTTCTATTTTGTTGCAAGTTGCAATATAAGAAGACTAATTATTATGCCACATGCAGAGTGCGTGTTTCGTGTTACTTTCATTACATCTTACTTCTTTATAATAAACATTTATTCTTATTTTTTATGTTAGCATTTTGTTTCTTTTTCTCGAATTTAAGAAAAGTTGATTTGCATATTTTTTGGCCCAAAATTTGAGCCTGTGTATCCTAGTATGTAAGTATGTAACCTCAAATTGTTTGAAATATACTTTTTTTTTTAACTACTATTATGTTATCTCGAATACTCTACACTAATTGAAGTATTTTGTATATTTCAATTATCTTGAGTAGTTCAAATACCTCATAAGTATTTCAAATACAACAGCCAGTATTTCAAATACTAGATAATATTTGAAATACTTTATTTGTGTGATTGTTCAATTACTCCTTTTCAGTATTTGGTACTTCAAATCCTTTCTGTAAAATATAGTATTGGGTATTTGAGGATGCAAATACTTTAGGTGGTATTTGGTATTTGACAATTGGAATACTTTTATTCGGTATTTTGAACAGCTTCTGGTGCTATAGTGTTGAATTTATACGAAAAATACGGCTCTTTTAGACCCATACCAGATGTGATTGTTAAAACTTGTAAAATTGTATAGTAAACTTAAAGCGCAAATACCACCCTATTGTCTAATGATTGAACTCAAACAGGTAAACATCTTTGCAATATCAATGAATCATAGGGAACTAATAAAATAACTTATTGTATCCCACGGCAGCGCGTGGTATTAGACAATCATAAATATGTGTCTGCACCTGTAGGAAAAATACCGGATGTAATTGATCCTTGTAATGAACCCCTTTCTATAACAAATCCAAGCGAAATCATTATCATAGGAACTGTTTTATTAGCTTAAATGGCAAAAATAAATAACTAGATCGAATCCGTAATCCAGAGTATAAAAAAAATCAAATAAATGGATAAAATAAACAAATAACTGGCTCTAATTTGTAATCGAAACTCTAAATGGAAGTAATTAAATAATTTTCTTTCCTTGAATAAATAACAGCAGGTCGTATTATCTAAATGCAAGTAGGAAGTTACTGAATAGATTTTTATCGGTTTGAATATTACTAATACACAAAAATAATAATAATCTAAACAGTAGAATTTTATAACGTGTAAAATGCCTCTTTAAATAAAAAAAAGGCGAGTAAATAGTATCTAGGATTGGTATGGCATTGAACCCCTACGAAAAATACGGTTCCTTTAAAACCCATGTCAGATTTGTTGAAACTCATAAAATTGTATTGACACAAATATAAAATACAAATATGTGACTTTTCATGGCATATCCGTACATAAATGGTAAGTTTTTGAACATTTTTTTTCTTTGTTTTCAAATTTGAAGGTTGATCCAACTTTTATTTTTGGTACTATATGTGATTTTAAGTTTAATTATAACATTGTATTGCATATTGTTTTATACTATATTTTTCTTTGACTGCAAATTCAAAATTTAAGCTAACTTTTACCGTTGTTACTATGATCTTAATTGTAATTAATTAATTCTAAAAGTAAACAATTAATGACGGGAGAGATAACAGCGCCATTATCGTTATTTATTGTTACTCTTCAATTGAATAAAACAAAGAAACTTGGAGGATGGAAACCTTCAAGTTGTACCGGTTCGCGACAATAATAAAACAGATTGTATAAATAAATATTAAATTAAATAACAAAGAAATAATTATGACCCGGAAAGCTAAATTAAAACTAATTGAAGCATTTGGTCGCAAATAAACAACAGCAAGTCTGGTTATGTATATATGTACATTTAGATATTCATACAGTAAGTATACGCTCTATTATTTATGTCTTTCTTGACACTGTCTATATTTCTACTTCTTACTTCTTTATGTGTTGAGAAAGTAGACAAATAGCTGTCCGGTAGTAGGACGGTACCGTTAATGGGGAATGCTAGATCGCCCGGGGCACGATTTGGCCAGTAACCGGTCTGATAGCTATGTATACTCAAGAGAACAATACAATTGCCTCGGATCGTCCTGGCTACAAGGGGCGGTTAAGGTGGAAATAGATAGGTCCCGTTGCTGACTGTGCAAGGAATGAATGACGAGTCGGTACTTGGAATGTTAGGGGTATGCATGGTAAAGAATTTGAAATTGCGAATGTTATGGCAATGATTGCTGCAAAATATGAGACTGAGAAAAAGCGATTGTATGAGTTATACAGATTAAGAAACAAAGAAGCGAAGGAGGCAGTGAGAATAAGTAAAGAGGAAGTGATGGCTGTAGAAAGAGAGAAAATGCAGAATGAGTTTGAGGAAAACAAAAAACTTTTCTGGAAATGGATCAAAAATACTAAACGTGGCTCAAAACAGAACGCTGCAGGAGTGATCAATTTGAGCAACGAAATAGTATGGGACGATTATGAAGTGAAGAAATGTTGGCAAGAATATTTAGGAAAACTGTACAGTAGTGAGGAAAGTAACAGTTATGTTGATAGCAGCCTGATGTCTTTAACAATTTTAACAGATATTACTACTGACGAAGAAAACTGTAAGTGTTATCGAAACGTTTAGATTGTATAATATAAAATACACCATTAAAAAACCCAAAAAAGGTAAGTATTTTTCTAATTGATTTATATTTGCCCAAAAACGTAAATCCAAAATTAGGCATGGAATTCATGAAATAATCTGTTATCATTCCTTAATTATAGTTGTCGTTTAACAGCAAGTATCCCTAGCACAAATACTACCAGTTCTGGACAATGAGAAAACGAAATGGGAATACATTTGGAAAATATTCAAACAAAATGGTGACTTGAGTGTGACACTAAACATACATACACAACTAGAGGACGCCGTGTAAATATTTACCCAACAAATACTAAACCATGTCTGGATTGCGACCGCGACTAGACCTAGCTACTTATCGAACAACGTTCTTATTCTTCGTGCAGAAAAAAATAGCTCATTAGGCAAAATAATGCCACTCGTGTAGATAAAGCAAATGACTTTAACAAAGTAATGTTAAATATAAAAAAGGGGCAATTTAAAACCACTGACGTCACTGACAAAACTTAATATTAAGTGATAAAGGAATCACAATCTTTGAGAAAACCACATAACATTTACTCGACGTTTACTCGAATGGGCGTTGGGCGAAGACAAATAAAAAAAAACAATCGTATCTGATAATCACCTTGAAAACGCATGTGAAATATCATGTGATGCTAACGAAACAAATTTTTTTTAAGTTATTGTGATTCCTAAGTGTAGGAGACCCCCCAGAGGAATTGGCTTCGTACAGACCCACTAATCTGCTCCGCATCCTGTCCTAATTGTGCGCATGCACAAGCATACGCACATGCATACACACTCACACGCTCATTCACGCACTCACGCACCCACGTACCCCTGCATCCACGCACCCCCGCACCTATGCACCACGCACCCACTCATGCACGTATAACATATTACCGATTATAACTATTTTTAATCAAATATCAATGTGTTTGTAAGTATTTATATAAAAAATTTGAGGCTATCACACTCAGAAACCTTACTTAATCGTTTACTAAATTGCTTAGATTCGGTTATGCAATTCTACAGGGTGTGGCGTGAAGAGTTTTGATTAAAAGTAATGGCGGATACAATTATGTTAAACATCTGAAATTACGAAGCTGTAGGTTTTGGATGACGCTGAGTTCAAATATAATATTGTCCTGAATGTGGCACTTCCGGTTATACCGGAAGTAGAGGTCAACTTTGTTATTTTAAATGGAACCTAATATTTTTTATTTTATTTTCGAATTCTACATGAAATTCTAGATAAAATTTTTGCACAATATCCTATACCAAAAATGAAGTATTTTCGAGATATTTCGATTTCTTTAAAAAATTTGAAAAGATCCTAGGCCACATTGAATGGCGACATCTCCATTAATAACGAAGCTAGTGACGTGAAATTGTAGCCAATAAACAACAAGCGCTTGCCCGTTAACTCGATATATCCATCTCATTGATATTTCATACAGGGTGTTTTAAACTTAGCCGCCAACATGCACAACTTAAATCATTTATAAGTTGCGTGTATTTTATTACATTTTCCGCTGTATTTTTTTAAGCCAATTCGTTTGGTATCAGTATTCCCTATACCTAAATCCAACCAGTTTTGGTCATGGCTGTCAAAGATTTGATAGAACGTTCATTGTTTATGTTGTTTTGACAATTTTCTTTACCAGTTTGTATTTCACAGTAAACAATGGCAAAGGTAGGTTTTACTAGTGATGATTTTTTAAATCTTATTATTATTTACGGCGAGTGTAATAGAATTGTTGAACGGACTTGCCGTGTTTTTGCAGAAAGATATTCAAATCGACCAAATGCAACTGGTGATATTGTAAGAAGATTGCTTAAAAACTGCCGTCAACTTGGTCAATTGGACAGTGACATAAGCGAAATTAATGCTTTGGGTTATTTTACGGCCTCTCCAAATGCCTCCATTAGAGTTTGTGAGAGACATCTTACTTTGTCGACGAGAACAATTCATCGCATTTTAAAAAAAACACAAATGGAAACCATTTTCATATCATTTGGTGCAACACTTACAATTAGTTGATCTTCCTCGAAGGGTGGATTTCTGTGAATGGTTTTTAATGAAGACCCAAGAGGATGAAAACTTCATAAAACAAGTTACACGGTGTGATGAAGCAAAGTTTACCAAAATGGATTATTTAATCGACATAATTCCCATTTTTGATCTAATGAAAATCCACATGTTAGTAGAGAACGTTGTTTCCAAGATAGTTGGAGTTTTAATGTTTTTTGTGCAATAAAAGACGATAAAATTTTAGCATTAAAATTTTATGATGAAAATTTAAATGGTACAAGATATTGCCACATTTTAGAAGAAGCCATACGACCGGCGTTACATACTTTAAGAAATGGAGAGGCGGCTTCAGCTTGGTATCAGCAAGATGGAACACCTCCTCATAACTTTGGGCCTGTTGCTCAGCATCTTTACGACATGTTTGATGATAGATGGATTGCCAATCAGGGTCCGTTTCTTTGGCCAGCCCGCTTTTCTGATTTGGCTCCTCTAGATTTTGGTATTTGGGGTTACATTAAAAATCAGGTATTTTCCAAACTTGTTACGACAAAGGAAGATATGATGCAGAGAGTCTTACTTGCTTTTAATTCTCTAACACCCGACCATATCTCAAGAATTACAAGACATGACTTAATGAAAAGGATTCATAAATATTTGGAAGTAGATAGTGCTAATTTTGAACACTTATTATAAAACTTTATTTGTTTAATGTTACATTTAGTTATTTTTGTTTGTAAGTTATCTAATTAAATTAATACAAAATACCTAGTCAACGTTTTTAATGATATCCACAATTAATAATCCTTTCAGGCTATTGGTTACTTTTCAGAATTAATAACTTATGAAAAATAACAAAATATCACCTTAAATAATGGAAATCATGGCCTACCCATTACTAATGTTGAAATAATTAAGTGTTGTTATGTTTCAACTAAGATAATGAAATATCTCAAAAGTGGTTGGATTTCGGTATAGGGAATACTGATACCAAATGAATTGGCTTAAAAAAATATAGCGGAAAATGTAATAAAATACAGGGTGTTCTCTTTAAAGTAAGCAACTTATAAATGACTTAAATTGTGCATGTTGACGGCTAAGTTTAAAACACCCTGCATGAAATATCAATAACGGGCAAGCGCTTGTTATTGTTATTGGTTAGAATTTCACGTCACTAGCTTCGTTATTCAATGTGGACTAGGATTTTTTCAAATTTTTTAAAAAATCGAAATATCTCGAAAGTACTTCATTTTTGGTATAGTACATTGTGCACAAATTTTATCTAGAATTTCATGTAGAATTCGAAAATAAAATAAAAAATATTAGGTTCCATTTAAAATAACAAAGTTGACGTCTACTTCCGGTATAACCGGAAGTGCCACATTCAGGACAATATTATATTTGAACTCAGCGTCATCCAAAACCTACAACTTCGTAATTTCAGATGTTTAACATAACTGTATCCCCCATTACTTTTAATCAAAACTCTTCGCGCCACACCCTGTATAGTGTATTATTTACATATAGATGATGAATAAATACAATAATTGTAAACGTTTTTTGAACGGTCATTCAAAACCAAATTACTATAAATTCTCTAATCAGTAACTGGTGGCTTATTATTCCACATCTAAAATGCTGTTCGCAATTCAAATGGTTTCTGCCTTTGAGCTTCTGCTTTGATATGGCAATAGTTAGTGATGCGTAATAATTACGTATTGACGTGTTTATTAAGAAAATTGTACCTACATCTATTGAGCGATTTCAACTAATTATTGAATGACATCCTTGACTTTCTGTACTTCAAAGAACAACCGAGTGGGTTAAAAAAACTTTTAAGGAAATTCTTCAAAATTTTAATGACCTCTTAACAGTCGTAATTGGTTTTTTAACTGAGAAATTAACGTATGGCAATTAGGTACACACAGTACAAACACAAAATACGGTAAACGGAATCCAGTTTAAATTTATCTAGTTACACGGACATTAGAGAAATTCAATATTAGCTGTTTACTGTTATAGTTATTACATGAGGACTAATAATAATATAAAAATCGATGTTTTATTATATAGAGAGTTCAACTATTTTACTAATTATAATTCATTAAAAATCTGACGTTTGCATTTCTATTAAACTATCACTAATTCAAATGCAAATAAGCGGTATATCGATTAATTAGTAATTATTTCTATAAACAAATAGAGAAAATTATGCCTGCTAATTGATATTGTAATAATAAGATTTATATTTATTTTTGTGTACTGATAATTGCATTTAATTTGTTGGAATTATAAATAAAAACACAAAAGAGCTGCATCTTTATGTTAAACATATTAGAGTCTCCATATTAAACGGATCAAGACTTCATTATTTTCTCATGTAATTCGTTAACTCGAAGCTCATACTGATGTTACAGTGGTTAATGAGACTAAAAATTTGTCTGTTTAACTTTGCTCTCAAAGGAGGAAATTATTGTCAAAAATTAAATTGAGATAGAAGTACACGTTTTGAAGTTTGCTTAGTCTAAGAATTGTATTAGAAATATATAACTTAACTTAACCTTCACTCCATTCCCTTGCGGGGTAGGCAAAACAATCGTTGCCTCTTATTTATTTTTCATTAACAATCTTTCTCCATGTTTTTCTGTACCCGCATACCTCCCTGGCTTCCGTAAGATTCATACATTGTCTCTGGCATGCAATTTTATTTTTAAAACTCCTTGCCTTTCTTTCCTTTATAATACATTCTAAAACATTTAGCCAAGTTTTACGCGGCCTACCAGGCACGGCCTTACCTCTAACCTTACTCACATATATTTGCTTCGTTAATGTTACGTAGTTCATTCTCTCAATGTGACCAAACCAGCATAATGTACTAGTGTTATATCTATCCATCATCGTCTTTTCCTGTTCGCACTCCATCATTATGTATTCATTATCTTGTACCTTCTCGTTTTACCACATGCGCTTCTCAGGAATCTCACACCCACGGCATTTATTTTTCTTTCGTGCCTTTTTTGACATACCCATGTCTCACTCCCATACAACACTGACGGGACAAACACGCCATTATAGATTGCTCGTTTCGCAGCTAGACTTATGCTTTCGTTTCTCATTATCGTTTACATACTTTCATTCAATTTCCTTCCAGCATTGACCCTTCGTACAATCTCGCCCTCCATTGTACCATCTTCAGTAAACATTCTACCCAGATATACCAGCTCGTCCACTTGCTCCACACTTTCATCTTGTAGAGTAAATACACTACTCTCCTTTCCACCTTCCCGATTGAACACCACAATCTTAGTTTTGTTCACATTTACCTTTAGGTCCATGCTGTCACGGACAGTATCAAACTTTCTCAAAGCAGTTTGTAGGTCATACGCACTGTCACTTAATAAGACTGTGTCTGCATACACTGCATACGTCACCAACCATTACACCATTTGTACCGGTACATGCTTGTGTATCACATTTACCCATGTAGGCATTGAATAACCACGGTGACACCACCAGCCTTGTCGCACTCGTTGCTCAGTATTAAGGTATTCACTCACACCTCCTCTCAACCTAACACATGTCCGACTACCGTTGTATACTGCCCTTATTCCGTCTACTAGACCTTTGTTTACGCCATATTAATTTAATAATTCCCACGAACGTAATCACTTTTTACTTAAATTGAACATCAAAAATAGCAACGTTAATGCAATAACTTAATTCAAATAAAACAAACACTTAAAATGCGTGTAAGTATTGTGCTGTACACCAAATTAACCTAAAGATATGTATTATAAAATCACCACCGTCGGAATCGTTAGATTAATTTATCTTCCATACTTAAATCATTTATTTTATCCTAATAGGCGATGATACTAGCTAGTTTCAGTATTGCCTTTACTAAAACTATTGTAAATCTGATTCATATGCCAGCACAACAAATGGTTATAACAAATAAATTTCGTTCTCCTTGTAACGCCTGGGACACATAATTTCGATAGAGATCGTCAGAATAATAAATAAAAAACTTATACATATTTGGGTTATACCACGGATGAATACGCTTGTCTATTTAATTTAATTTAATTTAAACGATAAAATCATAAAAGGTTAATCTCAAATGACAGCGTATTCAACCATTGAAACATACACAAGAATAATAAAATACACAAGTTTATTAAAATTTGTCACACACGGAATATGTGTACAGAACTGATTACCTTGACCTCCTACGGTCCTTTTTTTGTACAGGCACCTGGGGGAACCACAGGAGATGAGCTCTTCAGCCGCCTCGGCAATATGATAAGGTTGAAATTGCACTCGAAACTGTGATATCACCCAAGTTGTGAATGTTTCGCTTCCAAGTTGTGTTTGGATTAAAATTCCAATTGGTTGGATGATACACTACTGATTATCGTTACTCGTTACTCCTTAATTTTCTAGCAATAAATGGCACCTATTATTGTTCAAATAAAAGCCTATGTATTTACACGTTACTTGTTAACTATATTTTAAGTACATACAAGTTCTGAATAACACTTACTATTTTAAAAAGGGAAAATCTTATTCATTTACAGCAAGCTATTTGTTATGAGCGAACTGTCACATTAATGTCTGTAAATTACGAACGAACGTTTAATTTCTTCAGCATAAAAATGATAACTACTCCAAGGAACAGTAAAAACACTAGGTTAAAACAATCAACAACTCCTTAGAAACTCGACAAAGTCCATTTGGACAAACTGCACTTAACGATAAATCAATCTCGTGCTGGTTGAACGATTTAATATGTTCCCTGAAAGGGTTTGTTCGGGGATGACGCCCCCTACTAACGGAAGTTCTTTCAACACGGATTATGGGTACGTCGTTCCTCAGTACTCACTTGTCGCCCTAACTGTAACCCGTTAACGCCGTCGCGTTTGTACCAGCTCTGACTCGTTAAATATTCATTTGTCGCCACATTGGTTTTTTAAATCACTACCACTAATTAGCCAATCATACAAACGATTGCTTCACTTTTTTTGAATACTCGTCCACCAGTGTGGAGCGATTCTATAAAAAAAATTTTTTTTCGTTTTTTATTTGTCCTAGGGGTGGAAAACGTGCCTTTTGCTTTATCACTGAGATGTGTAAGATTTGAGTTCGATAAAATAATATCTTGTGGTTCCTCTCCACTTGAATTCATGGTAGATAGTTCTATAATAGTGTATAATAGAAAAAAAAATTCCTAGAAATCACAAATCTCTTATTTAAAGAATTTGGTACCTTTGAATTTATGGTAGATAGTGGTAAGTATGACAGCTAGAAAAATTGTTAGCAATCACAAATCTTTATTTAAAAACTTTGGCACATTTTTGTACAGAGTAGTGATTACTTCAACACATTAATGAATTGTTTTTTGGTTTCAAACTTTGGTAACTCACTTTGAGATGCAAGTTTAGCACGAATAAGTCCGTCTCTTGCTTCGTTGCCACATACTGAAGAAAAAGCTTCCGTTACCAGCTTTATGCATCGTTCAACCGCCTGAGTGTGGCAAGGTAACTTCAAAATGCTGATGTTGTCAGGAACGTCTAAAATCATATTTTCCAAATCCTCAGTCGAAATATTTCTTGTTAATGGTGGTTCGGTAACTTTAGAGGACTGCCAATCGATCATATCGATGTACTTTTCGGCTTTGAAATTAAGTTTGGGCACTTGAAACACCCGAATAGTGCCCTGATTACGACTTGATGCACTACATCTACACTTGAGAATCCGCCGTAAACCTAATTCCCGAACGTATTTTCGTTCATCAGCTAACATCGCCAACAAAACGTTTTCAGGATGGCCGAAAAACGCATTTCTTTGTAATATTGGATGCACTATATTCTTAAGTTCGTCAGGTAACGAGACTTCTTGATAATTCCAAAGAAATGTTTAGATCCGTCCTTACAAGTAGATTTGGTTTTAATCTCAAACCAGCTAGAAGAGTATACCTTGATCACATATTTAGCTAAAGTTTTCAGTTCCATTGATGGTTCTATTGTAGCTACATATAACCTGATAATTCGGTTTGCGGTTGTTAACCAGCGCGAGTGTGACATCTTCCCAGGATCCCGCAGGGATAAAGACGATGATATATCACCTCAAGAAATTCCTTTACATATATCAAAGAGATATTTCTGATCCGTGCTCAGTTCATTTGGATCAATAATCGGCAATTCCGCTTCAATTGGCTCAAATGCGACGACGGACAACTTCGCGCAATTTTCTAGCATCTTTCCAATTGCACCAGAGAATCCTTTAGGATCATTTGTCTTTCCATCTAGGTGTTGCATTAAGTGGCAGAGAGGAAACTCATTAGTGTGTAATAAACATACCTGCCATTGGAATGGACGACCTATGGACTTTTCTAGTTGTCGGATAACACCATTTTTCAAACCTGTATTTATGACAGTACCATCGCATCCAACTGCTTGCAATTCATCCACATTGCAATTTGCATGAAAATCCTTTAAGAATGTCATGATACTTAATGCGATATTTGTAGCACTTCCAGATGTTGGTGTGATATGGCCGAGGTATTTACAATTAGGCTCTAAAATCAAGACAATATGTTCTTCTGTGACAGTTTTCTTGTAATATTTCGTGCCTTTTTTTCTTGCTGAATTATCTTGTCTTTCCTACCGTCGAAATAAAGTCCTTTAACTGCTGATGATTTTTTTCCTGATTGTTCTCGGAGTTCTTTCCGTCTTTTCTTTCGTTCTCTCCTTATTTTACTTCTATCCACTGTTTTAGACGGATTTTCCTTTGATATAACTTGAAAATCCTGGAAAACGGCGCTTACTAGTATTGAGACTGATCGATCTGATATCCCTGTTCGATCGCACGCTTAGGCTATATTGCGTAATTTAATTCGTTTTCCAAAACCCGAAGAAAATAGTGTTTGAGATGATGTTGACGGTTCTGAAATTTTTGAAGTAGCAGGCTCTTCTACAGAAGTTGTAATACCTGAGATTACAGATGTAAATGTTTCTTTAAGTGTCTTTGTTGTAATGTCCGGAACCTTAGATGCTAACAATCGAGATATTTCTTTAGCTTTCCTTGCAAAACTCTTTTGAATAATTTGGCTGGTTTTCTTATCAATATTACCAATTGCCATCTTACGAGCTGTTCGTTGGTGCACTAGAAAATCTCTTTCTCGTTTAGGCACTTTAATTTTGCACTGACAATCACAGAAGTTTTTACATTTGCGGACGGATATATCAAATAGCGTTTTTCCACTGAGCTCTCTGAATGTTATCACTTTTTCTTGAGATTTCTTTTTGTCGTTTTTTATAGCCTTATATTTTTCATTAAGGTTCGCTATCAAGCTCAAAATTCTTTGATCAGAAATTATTGGAATTGATGCTTTTTGCCATATATTTTTCAAATCCGCCAGTACAGCTCTGGAAATGTCACTCACACTCGGATCTTTTCCATTCGCTTTCTCTTTTAGCAATAACCTACACCACAAATAATATCTCATAACATCTGAGTTTATAGGAAGTACATTGCCATCAAATTCCTTGAATAAACCGAACACTTCACAAAACGATTCTTTACGTGTTTTCGCCATTTTTATATTACGAAAAACGTTCTGACAACCGCTAAAGTGAACTAAACGGACACTGAAATATGCGAGTGACTTGAGCCGAGACGTTGTATTATTAGGACATGCGCACTGCTCCCTAATTGCGCAGACCCAGTGATCTGAAATATTATTACACTGATTTTAGGCTAAAATTGCTATTCTAGATAATACTTCAATAAAGAAGGGCGAAGAGGAACCTCAAGATCATATTGGACATGTTTCAAATTTTAATCACTAACTAGTTACCGCAAGACACGTCGTTTGACACTGCAGGCGTTTCCAATTTTGAAAAAAAAAATTTCACTCCACCCTAGCGTCCACCCGATTCAAACTCGAGAGCCGTTTGAATAATTGCATCACTAAAATACATTCCTCAACGAGCGAGCCTTATCAATGTAGATAATATCTTGTCAATTAAAGATTGATTAGCGACTCTAAACATTAATTCCTCCTACCTAAAAGATAAACTCTTGTTTAAACCCAAAATCTTATCGAAATACTCCGACAAATCATCGCCTCCAACGTCTTAATGATCAGCAAAGTATGCTTTTCTACGTTATATATAAATACAAAGTAACAATTTTATACTCAATTTAGTTCTATACTTAATATATTTTCCATGATGCAATTTCAAATCTATTTAACAAAATTCACCAGAATTTAAGATAACGAGAACAATTATTTCCAACAAAAACTATTCTATTCCCAGCTACATTAGTAAAAGGGTTTCATTAAATATCGATACCAATCACGTCAACAAAATCTTAATTTAAACTTCCGTCTGAATTTGCTAACCAACCGAAACTTTATTTTTGTTTTTAGAAAAAAGGGTTCTACATATGATTTCTATCTGTGAAAATCTCGATTTCTTTTAAATACATAAGAGACAACAAAAAAAAACGTTACAATCTAAAAGTATTATAAACATTTATGCGTTATTAATTTTAATGGAATGAATTTATTTATTAACAAATAAGTTATAATTTCGAAATTAACGGCAAATATTTAATAAAATCACGGCCCCGTGATAATGGAGAAAGAGTGGATGAACGAGAGAGCAGACCAAACACTAGTGAGAACTTTGGGTTTATTTAAAGTCTTTCTGCATATTTATATTTTACTATTATGTGATAATTTGGTTAAAGCTTATATTAAATGTTATAGTTTTTGGTTTCAATTACTATATTTGTATTTTAAAATATCAAATAAATTTAATAACAGCTGATAGTTTAGACTTATTTACTAAAGATAAGATGTAAAGACATTTAACGTTGTTGTCTCAAAGCATCTTTATTAAAGCTTGCGTGAAATTGCAAAGGAAAATAGACAAACTCACAAATTGTTTTTTTTTAATCAGGGGCGTCCGCTCGCACTGTTGACCTTCACTGAACGACTGGAGATATTTTTTTCTGTGCATTGCTCGCGCCCTTTCTTGGCTGAAAAACACAACATTGATATATTTTGGCAAAAATGCCAAATTAGTAATAATTGACCAGCCCCGTCTGTCACAGGAAGTACCGGACGACTTAGTGGCTATTAACTGGTCTATTGGGGAATCGTAAGAGACTCTGTTCAAACGTAACCCTAACTAATGTTTTCAACAGACGTTTTTATTTTGCGAGTGCTGCATGTTCACAAAAAATGTTTTAAGAACAACGTCGCTCTCTATGTAACGAGTTAAGTCTCCTATGGTTTGAATGACCAACTACTGCTGAATTAACGGTCATTTTATTTTAAGATGTGCTTCATCTCTATACTAAAATGTGCCCTACTTCTTCGTTTTAAGCACACACGGTAAAGTAATTAATTGCGTAGATGTGTTAGAAAAGTAAAATTAAAGGTGAAATTAAAGTAAAAAGTAAAAAAGTGCCTGAAAAGCAAGCGTCTCAAACGTAAAATAACATTAAATAACTCAGAGTAGGATTTACAGCACTTTTAATAAAAAAATATTTAACAGATCAAAAATTGATGCTATAATACCTTTCAGTATTGCACACAAAACGACGCTCCCAAAAGGTCTTTGCGCATGAACATGTCTGAAACTGAATGTTCAAACGATATGCGTGGAAGGCTCCACTTTAAATAAGTAAATTATGTTTTTTGCAGCTAGGGTATGCAGCACACATGGCACGAAATGCACGATAGTCGCCTACAGAAAGGTGAATTATTAAAAACATATTCGAAGTTTGTTACACTATTACAAAGATATTCGATTGCTATATCGCTCTTATTACGTATTTATAAATTCTTTGTGTGGCGATATTAGAAAATGTAACAGTTAAACTAAACTGCCAATCGCAAATTGGTAATTAATGTATTTACATTTTTCCTGTTACAAATGTTTAGCATAATTGATTTAGGTATTACATATACAAACATTATAAACAAGGATTTGTCCTTTTAAATATAAACCAGTGTATCAATAAGAAATAAAGCATGTAACATGGATTAGGTCTCTTAAAGATTAAAGTAACATACTCTTGTGTAAATAGTTTTATTTACAAATAATTTTTTATACGTATAAATAAATACAGATACTGTGATTCAATATAACAAAGATATTATTTCCTGAAAATTTTCTTTCAGGTTTTACTTTTATAGAATAGAATAAATATAGAAAAATAGCGTTTGGGAATAATTTAAACTAAATTTAAATCTCATTTTTGAGCCTTCTAACAGTATTGATCCCTTTTTAATGCATTATGTACTATTTCATATACTAAATAGTATATTATATATAGAGGGACCAAAGTGCAGCATTTAATCCCGCGAGTGGGAATTAGTAAACAGCGGTAGCCGTATTTGAAAACATTTTTATAAAAGGGTAATAAATATGTACGACGAATTTGATCTAGAAAAAGCCGCTGAAGAGGCTTTAAAAGACTTACTCGCTTCCAAATCTCGTAAAATTTACGATAAAGGGTATGATATATTTGTAAAGTGGTGTTGTGGAAAGAAAATTACAAATATTAACGAAGATGCTTTGCTGATATTTTTTAATGAAAAGGTAAACGAGTTTGGTGCTTCTACATTGTGGGCCCAGTATTCAATGTTAAAAACTATGCTTAACGTTAAACATAATGTTGATATAAGTAAATTCCACAATATGACCACGCTTCTGAAATGGAAAAATTTTGGTTACAAAGCGAAGAAGTCAAAGGTACTAACTATAGAACAGATTGATACGTTTCTAATGGAAGCTTCAGATGACTCTTAATGACAAAAGTGAGTATGTCCAAAAATCATTGTA
Organism: Vesta saturnalis; assembly: GCA_036346205.1. Taxonomy (NCBI): domain Eukaryota; kingdom Metazoa; phylum Arthropoda; class Insecta; order Coleoptera; family Lampyridae; genus Vesta; species Vesta saturnalis. Next base: position 5,515,817 of record JARFJB010001226.1, read on the forward strand.
CCTACTTTTAAAAATGATTTTTTTGTAGGTAGCACTCATATTTGGTGTGGCAGGGGCTTGTAGAGGACTTGAATTAGTCAGATTGTCGATTAATTATGTGACTGATTTTGGCAACAGACTTCTTGTTAACATTAGAGCTACCAAAAATGGAACAGAGAGGAAGTTCGTTGTAAAAGATTCAGATAAAACTATCATTAGTTATACAAAAATCTGCAAGAAATATACCGGGATATCAACAATGAATGACCGAAAAAAAACTGCTTTTTACAGAATTTTTATCAAAAGTTTATTCCAAGTTACTAGTGAAATTAGGCACAAATATTTATTTCATCTTCGATTGACATTTCATAAACGTACATACATTTTTCCTTTTTCAATTATTCCTTTATCTACATTTGTATTACAATAAAATAGTTTTTTTCAAAACTCATTAATAAATTAACCAGGACTTTCAAGGTAAATTTATTCGTGTATTTTATGCCTTTTTCGTAAATAAATTTTTTTAGGTTATAATGCCTTTTACTGTGGAACAAGACAAGTTTATTTTGGAAGCTTATTTCCGAAACGGCGAAAAAGATGTAGATGGAAACTGGAAGTATTCAGTACGATTATGTGTTGAAGAATATCAACATCACTTTCAGAACATCGAATTAGATGATGTTTTATGCCGACAAATTCGAAGAATGGTAGTGTTTGCAAGGGAAAATCTACTGGTCGCACAACTGTACTTACAGAGGAAGTAGTGGAAAATGTACGCACACGTTTGAGATCTAAAAAAACAATTAATTCATTATTTGCTGTGCTTTAGATCAATATATACAGATTTGAGTTATCTGAAAAAACAATAGGTACATTATAAAGTAGACATGGTGACTAGTTCCATATGAGAAGGACTAAATCAGTAGTATATAACCTGAAATAAGTTTTTGTTCAAAAATTAGAATTCAATGCAAAAGTGATATCTAGCATTAAGTTAAATAGTTCTTTTTTTCCATTATAATGTATTTGTGATGTTCACCAGTGTACATTCAAAGGTGGTCAGCAAAAATGGTGTACCTGACTTGTGCTGAATATGTTGAATGTATGCATTTATAATAAACTAACCAGTCATACATGTAATTTGTTTTCACTAATATTATTTAACAAATATATCATACATTGATTTCTGATTAATGACAAATTCATTTTAAAAATTCATTTAAATGTTTTAATGTCATTGTAAAGGTAACATCCAATATCACTTCTTTTTTTAAATATTCACTCTCCACATATTCACACACTTTCTTCGAGTTCTCAGCTGCAATTTTTTTCAATTCTTCATTGCCAATTGCTTAACACCTTCCATTTGAAATGTCACATTGCTCACAGCTATCCGATTTTTCAATGGGATTTAATTGGGAGTGGTACAAAGGGGGACGAAGGACAGCATGACCATTTTCAACTAGTAGCTTGTCTAGAACGGTTTCTTCAGCAACACATTCTTGTAATTGGGATAATGGCATTGTCATCGTTCCTTATTTTTCTTTTTCATAAATTGGTACACATTGTAGATAATTTGCCGCCCTTGGCTATGAATTACCTTTCGATTATTCATTTTCAACCTGACAACAAAATTCATACATTATTGCCTATTTCAAACCACTCATGCCAATATAAACAAAAAGATCATTAAACGCTCATCTAAACAGTTTTTACTCTCTAAACTGTACATTATTCTCGTAACCAAATTGAGGTTAAAAAGCAAAATTTGTTTTAAACATTACTTTTAGTATATAAAAGCACTTATAAAACTTGAATTTGACGAGTAAATACCATGTATTGGTTTAATACACCAGAAATACGCCTTGGAAATCCAGATAATCTGTAATATCAATTAAAAATAATAAATGATAATTTTTAACCAAATTTTTACATACCTTATAACAATTTCCCTTTAGTCTTAAGAAAGACTAAATTACAATTATTGAAGTTTTTGTACGTCTACATAATACGCAATTCGTCATTCACCAAAGTTTTTGTCATTTATTAATTGTAATTTATTAATATCTGCATTTACGCCACTGGACATAGCACAATTTTCATTTTAAGGATGCGGAACAGTAGTACTGTTCTAGGAGCGGCAGGGTCAAACAATGATGATCGCACTGTATGTCATTGCGAAAAGCCGAAACTCCCCATTCAAGATTTTTTGTTCGTTACGTTAACAAGCAGTGTACACTGTACAGTGCAACCTGTAGGAAAGAATATATTTGGAAAATTACCCCAGTTGCAACATTCTTAAACCTACCAGATGCGTTGTTATATACAGGACATTGTTGGCGGCGAACCTCTGCATCTCTACTAGCTGATTCAGGTGCGACTGTTGACGTTTTAAAAAGACATGGGGGGATGGAAGTCTGCAACTGTTACAGCGGAAATCTCCCTGAATAATAAGAACCTTATCGCCGAAAAATTTCTTGGAGGTGAAGGTGAATCGAAAAACACCAGCTACCTCACTCCCAGGAACCTTGTGCCAATCTGAACGGCCCACAGGCACTGATTCATTTGGAAATGCGTTCAACCTTACATCCAGCAGTATGATTTCGGAAATCAATCGTCCGATATTTATTAATTGTAATAATATTAATGTTAATGTTTCGTAAAAAAAATTAATAAACAATATTTGAAGTTTGACATCTGTTAATGAACTCTCTAGGGGGTTCAGTCTATATTTAATCCCTAGGGAATAAATGACCCATTTTAGTCCCTGTAGACAGAGACCAAAGTATCTATTTTAGTCTCGGAAGTCCAAAAACTATATTGTTTTAACTTCCTTTAACCCTTTCAGTCACCGTGTCCATTATAGTGAACGTACAATTTCAACGCCCTTAAACCAATTCCTACTAACAAGTCAACCTTTGCGACAGTGTCCATTTTAATGTACACATGTGTGTTATCCGTGGTAGAATTTACAAGCGGCAGTTCTATTTTTAGCTTCATAGCAAGCTGTCAAACATCAGTAGCTATAGCGCGACATTGTTGTGTGCACTGTGTTTTATTTAGAGTTTCCTAATTTCAGAAAAGTGTAAGTGTTTTACGTTAACAATCATTTTTTACTTGGAATATACAGGAGTGCATAACATATATTTATTGTCAAATACAGGCTTTTTGCATTTTCTTGTCAAATTCTTTATGTAAATGTCAGTCTATTACAATGGACACAATTTCTAGATTTCGTGGATAATTTTAGTGCCACGTTTGAATAATCATGTCCAGTAAGAAAGCATTGACACAGGCTGAGCATCATTATTTAGAAATACCGGAAAATATTCGTGGTAAGTTGTAACAATAAGATACAATATTTGAAAGAAACTGGCTTATGTGAGTAATATTTGTAAAATATTGTGAATATTTGTTACAGTTGAATAATTAGGAAAATGAGAATTTTAGTGGAACCTTCAAATAATATCGTATCTACTTCTGGTTCTACTGTGCAGCCAACTAAGGAAAGTCGAATGCAGCTGTCCGAGCATATTGTCAAGCCAATAATTTGACTCTTGAAGACGATATTAGCTGGAGGAAACATGTTAGATATATAACTCCCCTCATACAATGGTATGAATCTCAGCCCAGTAATATAATTAGCTTAGGTGCTCCAGTTTCTTATTTTGCTAAGTATTTTACTGACACCATGTGCACATATGTGATGGAAATCACAAATCTTTATACAGTGCAACAAAATTGCACATTTACCCCAACAACTGTAGAGGAATTGAAGGCATTTGTTGATATTCACATTTTGATGGGAATATTATACTTCCCTCATGTTCGATTTTATTGGGACAGCAAATTAACTATTCCAATAATATTGGAAAATATGGCAGTCAATCGTGTTTTCTTATTGCGTCAAAATTTATTTAAATTTGGTGAACAATCTGGAAAAAGATCCTAACAGTACAGACCGCTTGTGGGAAATACGACCACTTTACGAAGATATTAGACGTCAATGTCAGGTTCTTTGTATGGAAACAAATATTTGCCTAGATGAACAAATAATTCCCTTCAAAGGGCAACTAAACATAAAACAATACGTGAAAGAAGAACCATGCTTTTGGGATATAAAGCTTTTTGCATTGTGCGGAAAAAGTGGTATGTTATACGACATTCTCCTTTACCTAGGATCAACTACCGACTATAATCATGATTATGTTGAAATTTTTTTGAGCAGGTGCAGCCGTTGTTATAAAATTATCAGAAAGCATTGAAGAATCTAACCATCAGTTGTATTTTGACAACCATTTTTCATCGTATAGATTGGTCTAGTGGCTAAAAAATTAGCACATATACACAGCAAGGACTGCTAGACTGGATAAACAAGACAAAACATTGGTCTCTGTTCAGCTTGACAACAGCAGCATGGGTGGCGTAGATAAGTTAGACTTTCTTATAACAATTTATAGAACTTTCATAAGATCCCAAAAACGGACTCTTCGAATATTTACCCACGCCATTGGCTTCGCTTGTACCAATAGTTGATTAGAATACAGGCGTGATGCCGTGGAACTTGGTATTTCACAGAAGTACATTTTAGACTTTATACATTTTCGAATTTATATAACAGAAGTCCTAATATTTTGCAATAAAACCTCTGCAGAGAATAGAGGACGCCCTCGATCCTCAACATAATCACCAACGAGCGACCCATTTGTTTGTAGACGGAGAGCAGTCGAGAACAGGCCAATTGAAGATGTACGTTTGGATAGTAAAAATCAGTTTTTGATGACAAAAAAGGAGCAACCCGTTGTAAGTTACCGGGATGTAAAAAGAAAGCCCATTTTATGTGTTAGAAGTGTATTTGTAGTGAACGAAATTGTTATAAAGATTACCATTCATGCTAATTAATGCTTTCCATAATTTGAATTTTATTTACTGAACTCTTGACTCACGCTGTCAATTCCAATGGTCATGCTGTTTTTTTAATGAAAAAGCCGTAGGAATTGTTATCGGCAATAAACGTTTCCGACCCCTGGTGTGTAGAAATATCAATTTCACAAAATAGTCAAATTGTCTGTGCGTCTATATACAATTGCGTAGGTGTATCCGTTTATCCGTAAATCAAATTTTGTGAAAACTACAAAACCAATTAGCACCAATATACAAGGCTAAGGTTTTGGTTATTTACCTTACTTCCAGGACGAACACATCACAACATTTGTATAATTAAAGGACATTTGCATCAATCACGCGTCCAGAATAGAGGGTGCTTTTAGTTAATAATTTTTGTTTAACAGAATTCGTTTTTGTCTCTTATGGAAATCTTAATTTTGTTTTACGTCTTATTAATTGTAATCTTTGAAATACTAAAGTCCCTTTAGAGGTTTTTACTTCACAACATTTACTAAGTTTTGGTTGTATTACGTCAAAACCTGCCATTCTTCCCTTTTTCTTATGCTTTTGTTCTTAATCTGACAGTTTGATATTGAAAGTTATTCAAGTGGATGCGCATGCAGCTTCTAACTGTCAGTACTTAGTTACACGACAGCCAACGTATTATACCAAACTTCTAACATTCTTAATTCGTTCACAGAAATATTTCATCTTATCATGAAATTGGGCACCCAAAGACTACCCATACCCTTAAGGATCGCCAGAAATGTCCCAATAATTTCGATAAAAATTACAGACGCCAATATCTTTGACAACTACCATCCCATTACCAGTTTTTAAAATTGTATGCTCTACACCTCAATGCACCTTACAAACACAAATCGATTTTACCTCCGAATTTATAAAAATATTTAACTACAACGTCTTCCAACAGAAGTAATTAGAACAATGAATACTGAATAACTGGACTGTTCACCTAAAGAACAACTGTCTCAATTTCTATCATAATGCGTATTTAGAACAAAGGTATTTTATGAAACCGTCAATTAATGCAACACATTTGTATACTAGCTTTGTCCCACGCTAAAGGGTAAACTTGTAATTACACCAATTTATAGTTACGTCATCTAGGTGAGAAGAAACGTATGGCGTAGATATTGCTGTCAATCAACATTATGTTTGAAAATTTACTATCGCGTTCAGAAATTAATACTCTGTTATGCATTTTTATACGTTCCGAAATCAACAAATGATAATTTAGCAGTATATTATATTTTTTACATTAGCCTATACTTAAAGAAAACACACCAATTAGTCTCGTCGGTATTGTCAGAGTCAGAACCGAAGTCAGAGATATTGTCTGCGTCAGTCGTAATCACAAGTGGCAGAATGTCAGAGGCATCACACACTTTTATTGCCTCCCAAGCTTCTTCAATTACCTTTTCTGTATGAATAACAAAATTTGGCCAATGTTCTATAAAAATTTCGCGTATGACCCTTTTCCATGTAGCCAGAACTTCTGAAGGTAACCCCTTAAGATTGGAAATATATTGATCGTATTTTCGTTTACATTCCGACCATACCATTTCAATTGAATTAAATTGGCAATGGTATGGTGGCAGTCGCAAAATTTTGTGTCCTAAAGGTTTAACATATTGGTCAAGGAAGTATTTTTTTTTCACTAGGGCAGTTTCTGGGTGCAATACTCCATGTTTGATCTTTCATGGCTTTTTCTGGAAAGTAAATATTCTTTTTGTTCAACCATTCGATCAGTGTCCGCTTTGTCCAAAACTTTCTTGGGATTTCTTCTAATAAACCAGAGTGCTAACTTGCATTGTCCATGGTTATGCATGACTTTGGGGGAAGATTAGGAACTAGCTGAGTTGTAAACCAGTTTTCGAAGTTTTTCCTGTTCATATAATCACGTTAATTCCCCGTCTTTAATCAACTCTTGAATATTAAATTCGCGCTCTTTATGAATCCATCCTTGGTTCCGGCGTGGACCACAATATAATTATAACCATAAAAATAAAAGATAACTCAAGAATATTCGAAATCATTCTACCAGAACATAAATTTACTTTTATAAGCTCAAAAAAATATGAAACAGTCGGAATTATGAAGATTTACAAGCGTGCAGTTTTTATTAAAAAAAAATCTAAAAAGATATAAGATAATTTTTACTTTCACTGTTTTTTCTTGAATCCGTCTGCTTGGTGTCATCTTGCCAGCTTCTACGAAATCATCCTTTGCTAAAGATCCACGTCTCGTCAATGAAAACTAGAGTAAAACCTTCCGGCCCTAAATTTCTATTTTTGATGTACTCCGTTAAAAAATTTATTCTTTCATGAACAATATCTGGAAAGTCTATCAAATATTTTTTATTATTTGATTTTTCCACTTGAAGCCTATATACTTTCGATCCATCTTCTTAAGGAGTCGATGGGAAACCCCAAATACTCAAATTCTTCCATATGTATTGTTATTGTTGCCAATATTATATATTCGTTTCTCGCGTACATAGAATAAATTATGTTCCGAATTATATTTTTCAAATATGTTGTAATTCTGGTTTTTGCGGTCTTTTGTTTAGAAGACATAGTGGAGGCGTAATTCTGGTCTGATTTTATGCCGTTCTTCTTTATATTTGCGATCGTTGTTGAGCTCAATTTTGTTGCACTTGCGGCTCGTTGTATCACATAGTCAATTTGAAGTGCGATTCCGTTTCGGATTTGTTTCTTTTCCAGTTGAATAAAAACAAATATATTTAATATGAAAATGTAAACCTTCACCATTAACACTCATAATAAAATACTTATCTTTTTTGGGTTTTTTAATGGTGTATTTAAATTATACAATCTAAACGTTTCGATAACACTTACAGTTATCTTCGTCAGTAGTAATATTTGTAAAAATTGTTAAAGATGTTGTAAACAATTTTGTCAAAGTTGAAAAATTAAAACATAAACATCAGCCTGCTATTAATACAACAGTTTGAGAAACGTATAAAGCCAACTTATAAAAATTAAATTTCAAACTTTAATAAAGAATTACTAGAGGTCATTAAAAATTAAATATTGTTAAACTGCCTTAAAGATGACAAACCAGAACACTCTACGACGAAAGCTAACAATGAAATTTGTCAGCCAAAAACACATTTAACAAAATTTAATCGAGTTATGATGTAAGTGTAAAGTTTTGAAAAACTTCAATTTGAAAATGATAGAAGCATTCACAAACCCAAACATCACATCAAATAAAATAACCCAGTTAAATCTAACAAAGAGATATCTTTATCAATAATTGGAAGTGTTATTGACAATGAAAACCACAATGTAGAACGTTTGCTGCTAATGAAGTTAACATATTACGTAAAACAAAACCTCCAAAGAGCAACTTATCATTTCGTCAACGGCGTGCTTTACTAGATCTTAAACGCAATGAAAGTATAATAACATTAAAATCAGATAAAGGTAATGCAACTGTTATATTAAATATGAACGATTATAAGATTAAGATAGAACAATTGTTGGGACCAGAAGCTTATCGTGAAATACCAAAAGATCCAACAAAAAAGTTTCTTTTAAAAACTAAATAGCTGATTAAATTATCATCTATTCCTGAAGAAATAAAAAAGAAACTAACCAACTCTGAAGCTATTTCACCAAAACTATATGGTTTACCAAAAATTCATAAACCTAATATTCCTTTAACGTCTATTGTTAGTGAAATTGGTTCTCCTACATTTAGCCTTGCAAAACATCTTACATTTTTATTACAACCTTATATAGGAAAAACACCCCATTACATTTAAAAGTTCTGCCGACTTTGTTGAAAAAATGCATAGTTTCAAAATTGAAGAGGGTGATATAATGGTTAGTTTTGATGTTGTTTCACTTTTTACAAAAGTGCCTCTAAAAGAAACTATTGAATACATTGATCATCTTTTTCCAAAGGACATAACCATTCACAACTTATTTTCAGTGGAATAGTAAATTTTATGAACAGATTGAAGGTGTAGCAATGAGCAGTCCCCTTGGTCCTGTTATAGCTAATTTTTATATGGAAAAATTTGCAACATTAGCTTTACAAAATACACCTAAAAAACCTTCAGTTTGGTATAGATATGTAGATGACACATTTGTTATTTGGAAACATGAGTTTTTGGTTTTTATAAATGGTATACATCCTAGTATTCAATTTACCATGGAAAAAGAAACTAATGGAAGTTTACCATTTCTTGACATATTAATATCTAAAAATAATAATTCACTATCTTTTAATGTTTACAGAAAGCCGACATACACTGATAGATACCTTCATAAATTATCCAACCACCATCCACGTCAAAAAATTAGTGTAATTAAATCTTTAGCAGATCGAGCAAAACAAATTTGTGACCCTGAATTTTTGAAGGATGAATATAAATATTTAAGAAAATCCTTACAAGACAATGGATATTCACTTACACATATTAATAATGTTATTACACCTTCGAGGCGTAACCTTAAAGAAAAACCAGTTCTTAATGTTGGTACTGCTTTTCTTCCTTTTGTAGCTAATGTTACAAATAGAATTGAAAAAATCCTAATTAAACATGGCATTAGGACTATTTTTAAACCTACAAGAAAAATTAAAGGGCATTTAAGATCACCTAAAGATGCGTCAAACCCTTTATCATCTTTTGGAGTGTATAAGTTATCTTGTTCATGTGGAAAAGTATACATCGGAACCACAAAACGTAGCTTTGATACAAGACGCAAAGAACATATGAGATTTTGTAGATTAGGTAAACCAGAGAGGTCTGCTGTGGCTGACTATGCCCTGAATAATCTAAATCATGACATTCAATTTGACAATATGGAAATATTGTCAAGACAAACTCATTATTATGTTCGTTTGCAACGTGAAGCTATTGAAATATATAAACACCCTAATTTTAATAGACAAGAAGAAAATCTCCGTTTAAATAGGTTTTGGCATCTTATAATTAAAAAGAAGCATAATGATACGTCTTAATTTTTTAATTTTAACTTTAGCTTTTGGTATGTCTAGGTTTTTTGCTGTGTTTTTCCTAGACCTTGAAGTAAATGCTTTACGAATTATGTGTTAAATTACCACAGCACTATAATTTTTGTTAGATTTAACTGGGTTATTTTATTTGATGTGATGGTTGGATTTGTGAATGCTTCTATCATTTTCAAATTGAAGTTTTTCACAACTTTACAGTTACATCATAACTCGATTAAATTTTGTTAAATGTGTTTTTGGCTGACAAATTTCATTGTTAGCTTTCGTCGTAGAGAGTGTTCTGGTTTATCATCTTTAAGGCAGTTTAACAATATTTAATTTTTAATGACCTCTAGTTATTCTTTACTAAAATTTGAAATTTAATTTTTATAAGTTGGCTTTATACGTTTCTCAAACTGTTGTATTAATAGCAGGCTGATGTTTATGTTTTAATTTTTCAACTTTGACAAAATTGTTTACAACATCTTTAACAATTTTTACAAATATTACTACTGACGAAGATAACTGTAATTGTTATCGAAACGTTTAGATTGTATAATTTAAATACACCATTAAAAAACCCAAAAAAGATAAGTATTTTATTATGAGTGTTAATGGTGAAAGTTTACATTTTCATATTAAATATATTTGTTTTTATTCAACTGGAAAAGAAACAAATCCGAAACGGAATCGCACTTCAAATTGACTACGTGATACTACGAGCCGCAAGTGCAACAAAATTGAGCCCAGCAACGATCGCAAATATAAAGAAGAACGGGATAAAATCAGACCAGAATTGCGCTTCCACTATGTCTTCTAAACAAAAGACCGCAAAAACCAGAATTACAACATATTTGAAAAATATAATTCAGAACATAATTTATTCTATGCACGCGAGAAACGAATATATAATATTGGCAACAATAACAATACACATGGAAGAATTTGAATATTTGGAGTTTTCCATCGACTCCTTAAGAAGATGGATCGAAAGTATAGGCTTCAAGTGGAAACATCAAATAATAGAAAATATTTGATGGACTTGCCAGATATTGTTCATGAAAGAATAAATTTTTTAACGGAGTATATCAAAAATAGAAATTTAGGGCTGGAAGGTTTTACTCTAATTTTCATTGACGAGACCTGGATCTTTAGCAAAGGATGATTTCATAGTAGCTGGCAAGATGACACCAAGCACACGGATTCAAGAAAAAACAGTGAAAATAAAAAACCCAAAAAATATAAAAATATATTTAAAATTATCATCTGCGATTCTTCATTTAGTATATCTATATTACACCAATAACAGCCGAATAGAAAAAAAAATTATAAAGTTTTGCCATTTGGATTTTATACGCACCAAAGGGAGAGTTTTGAAAATTAAAAGGGTACCCAAGTTAGAAGTGTGAGCTTTACCCTGGAAAACCACCCTTAATGCGCACAAAGTTGGTTTTTGGCATTTTTCTCAAAAACCATTGGTCGCACAAAAATTGCATACTTATTGAAGATGTTCCTCATATAATTTTCTACATAAAAGTGTTCTTTGGCTTATTTCATTATATTCAATGTATTTCGAGAAATGACCCGTTTAAAAAAAGGGCTAGAAACTGACACAGGTCGCCTTCCGACTTATAGTTTTCAAAAGTGATTTAACGTTCAAAGTATACACCCTACAGCTGATGTAATACTACAAAATATAAGAAAAAGCATGTTTATGTGTAATATTTTGGTTTTGTTTTTCTAATATTTTAACTTATTTTAGTGTAGCTGCTCGCTTCCACACCCCCCGTGAAGTAGAACTATCGGCGCGTTTTTTTACGTGGTTTCCCATATAAGTATAAGGTCTATTCCACTAAGCTACATTTGATCTACGTTCCATGTCTACAGTGTCTTCCATGTACTCGGTATTCGTACAACCTTGCCCACGCCGCACATATTTGTACAACGCAAGGCAGCCTTAACGTAGCTGCATCTTTTCACGCAACCTTGTTTGCAGTCGCTAGTTATTAATGATAAAATTGAGACTGGGGCGGGCACTTCTATAGTGTATGTAGGTGACGGTGTGTTTTTAATTTTCTTACAGCCCCATAGATCGGGTTTTAAATATTGTTCTCGCCATATTTGTACTTGCAGGAAAATACGCCGGAAATGTTGTTGCGTTGCAGCTGATGTGGGAGGTAATTTTGATAAAACTACTGTGCTGTTTTCTTGACCAAATAATTTAATAAAGCAAGCGTATCGTTGCTCACTTAGGCTGCCTTCTGATTGTTGAAGTTTGTAAAGTTCCAGTATAAACCTTTCACCGGCTTTCTCAATTTCCTCAGGCGTTGGATTTGGGTTGTTAAAAACATCTACTATTCTATTAAGGTCTTTTTCCTATTAAAAATTTGTACGTATTATTGTTTTCCTTTTCCAAAAAATCCTGATGTTGTGTCCCAGCCGCTTCTCTTAATTTACGTAAAATACTAGATGATTGTAAATCCCTGGAACTGTAAATTCGTCTTTTCACTTTAAGTACGGCCTATTTTGTAAATATAATGTCTCTCTCATTAAATTAAGATCATTTTTAGGTTGTAAGTTCGGATGAAGAAAAATTCGTATGTTTAACATACGCTGAAAGCAACCGTTGACTTCGACCGCTCATTGCTCGAAATTCATTGGATAAAATGAAATAAGTAAAAGAACCTTTTTTGTAGAGAATATTATAGGCAATATTTTTAGTAAGTGTAAAATTTTCTGTGCGGTCAATTGTTTCTGAGAAAGACCACAAAAACCAACTTAGTGCGCATTAAGAGCGGTTTTTGCGGGAGAAGCTCACACTTCTAACTTGGGAACTCTTTTGATTTTGAAAACTATCTCTTTGATGTGTATAATCTCCAAATAGCAAAACTTTCTAATTTTTTTCTTTTAATTATGCTAATATCAATGAACTAATTATACCTATTATATCCTTTTCTTGGCGTTACTTAAAACTTATCGAAATAACTTTCCACAAGTCGACATACAAATGTCTTTAATTGACAGTGACGTATACTTCACATAACCAGGTATATAAAAAATGAATGATTATCGACAAGAATTTTTCCTAAAAATTTTTGTCACCACTGTTTGGAATGTACTAAACAAAGATAAATAAAAATGACGTCATTACAAATGAGTTCCGAGTTTAACTGCTTATTGAATTGCAATTTTCAACCCGTAAATAAATAACGTTTTTAAAGCAACGCACTTAAACGGAATCAAATACAATTTTCATTTTACGGTTTATTATTCAATATCATTAATCTTTCTTTTGGCTAGTAGGGTGCGGAGGCTTAGAGGTATGGTTGCTCGTCGTTTTTATAAAAATAATGGTTAAAGTGAACCATTCTGAGTACCTATTTGTACAACGACTATTTCGTGGTACTATATAGTGAAGACATAAAGTGATTTCACTTAATTTCTGGAACTAGTGACATGGTTTTAACAAAACCTGGGGTTCGTCTATCAGAACAAGTTAGTTATATTTTTAGATACGAACCCAAATTAAATGTTAGAATGACAGTTAGGTAAAATTCTGCTACCTTTTTCTTGTGGAATGGTTGGTTATGTGGCACCTCGTTAGAAAGGTTTACTCATCCTTAACACTAGAAGCACCCAAGCAGTAAATTTAACGGTTTCTAACATTCAACTAAGAATATCTCATACAAACATTTTTCAAAATTATTTTGTATTTGTTACTTTTTCTGAAAAAAACTGGATAATCTAAGTCATTTACCTAGAAGCACCAAGGCAGTGGCTCCACTGTACTTTCTTATGAATTATTCTGTTTTTTATCACTCCCGTGTAAATTTTCTGTGAAATATGTGTTGTAAAGCAGGTTTAATAAACATTCGAAAATAATTTGTCTCGAACAACCCTCAGTAACCGTTTGTGTGTAATGGAAATCATGTCATGTCAGGCTTTGTCACACACCGAGCTATTGGAGGAATTGAACAAATTACCAACGGATTTGTTGATAGCGACTAACCGTCGATTGACGATACTGAGGTCGAAGACTCGGATAGCGTGATAGATATGCTAGATTTTCAAAAAATGGGAGATAATTTAGACGAATACACATCAATTTTATCCACAACGACCAGTATCATTGCAATCACTGATATTGCAACATTGGTCATCGTAGTGCAAGATCCACAATACACTCAACCATTAAGACATACAATGGTACCATTTGGAGAATAATGCAACCTAACAAACAATTTGCAGGTAATATCTGTCAGTAATATAATTTTTTATTACACACAGACATTCACTTGTGGGACGGTCGGTAATCAGAATATTCTAAAAGAGACTCCTGGCCCCACGCCATATGCCAAACGACGCATAATTGAAGATAAAGTTTTTAGTTCATGTTGTATTACTGAAAATATGCCTCGGGACATAAAGAAATGCACTGATGCAGAAGAAAAGACCAAAAGATGACACGTTGGCTATCACTCTGCGTACTACGATATTTTCAAGATACTATGTCTCCAAATAAGTTTTTAAGAATTGTGGCGTTGATTCGGTTTGACAGACGAAACATTAGATGTCAACAATTACCGACAGACAAATTTGCCCTTGCATCCAAGTTTGGATGAAAATGGTATTTTATGCTACAAACTAGGGAAATATATAGCACTTGATGAACAATTCTTTCCAAGTAAAGCAAGATGTCGTTTAACACAATATACATCCAACAAACCTGACTATTTTATTTTGACTGACAACTGACAACTTCTAAATGCCTGATAAACGGTTTTACCTACCTTGTTAAACATGAGTGCCGGCCGCTGAGTATTTTACTCGGTGAGCACGCAGTTCTCAAGCTAATGGAACGATTATTGAGTAAAGGACGGAACATCACTACGGATAATTTGTTTACCTCATGGAAATTAGCTAAATAATTACAGAAAAAAGGGACCAGTTTAGAAGGAACCGTAAACCGCTCAAAAAAAAAGGAATTGCAGCTTTTGAGAAAAATTCACGGGAAGATTTGTATAAATCCAAAATATAAGAACACCAAATACTGACTCCCAGTGTTTACCAGCATAAATCAAACAAAAATATGTTTGTATTGAGCTGCATATATCCAAACGAAACGACGACAGCGGAATTCTATAATAAAACTGAATTCGGCGTTCATATTATGACCCAAATATACTGACAACATTCAACAAAGTCATGTCAGCAATACACGTGTGGATATTGTCCGAAGAGGCAACATGAAAAAATATTATTCGATAAGATTACGTTTTCAAATTAACAGAAGAATTGGGATTAGGCTACATCAAAAATAAAGCGGCTATTCCAAAAAATGGACGATTCCATAAAAATAGAACCATGCGCAAGCGCACTCGGACTCGCACTTGGACGCCCACGCGCACGCGCACACGCACACGCACACCCACACGCACGCGCACACGAGCACGCACACGCACACGCTCACGCACACGCGCACGCACACGGACACGCACAAGCACACGCACTCACATACGCACAGGCACACGTACACGCGCACACACAAGCACACGAACACGCACACATACACGTACACGCACACGTACACGCAAACGCACACGCACAAGTACACGCACACGCACACGCAGACGCACACGCACACACACACACGCACACGCAGACGCACACGCACACCCACACGCACACGCACACGCACACGCACACGCACACGAACACGCACACGCTCACGCTCACGCAAACGCACACGCACACGGATACGGACACAAACACGGACACGGAGACGGACACGGACACGGACACGGCACGCACACGCACACGCACACGAACACGCACACGCACACGCTCACGCAAACGCACACGCACACGGATACGGACACGAACACGGGCACGGACACGGACACGCACACGGACACGGACACGTACACGGACACGCACACGCACACGGACACGGACACGGACACGGACACGGACACGCACACTCCACGTACAGGCACACGCACACGCACACGCACGCGCACACGCACACGCACGCGCACTCGCACACGCGCACGCACACGCACACGCACACGCACACGCACACGCACACGACACGCACACGAACACGAACACGAACACACACACACACACACACACACACACACACACACACACACACACACACACACACACACACACACACACACGCAGACATCATAGGCGATCTTAGCAGAGCCTGATCAAACTTGACCATTCGTTTTAAAATGAGCTAAAATGTCGATTTAGCGATAGTAAAGAAAAGTCGACTGCGTAACCTTCTATATCTACATATGTAGGTGTAAGTGTTTATTAATCATTGATGGTGAAGTAATCACAATAGTGAAACCGATCTAGAAATTAGCGTGAAAGGAGCTGACCCAAAGTCTAGGAATTCACCTTGCGACACTGTTACCCAATTAGTGACTGTTGGATAGTTATTTTGGGGGTGACGGAAGGCGGAATGTTACGAAACCGATTGTAAGTAAATAGTACGAGGAACAAAAATTTGGATTACTGTATCTAGCATGCTAACTTTAACCCGGGCACCAAAAAAAACAGAAGGCAAATTTGTTTGATTTAGGCGTCTAATTTGAAATTTAGCAATCCAGTTGAGTTGTAAACAAAAGAACCTGATTAGTGACTAATCATTGGGTTGTTGTAGAGAGTACGCTTTAATAGCATCACTACCTGTGGGTTGGTTAATACTCATGTGCTGTGATGTAGTTAAAAGACGATTTAATTATTATAAATATATGAGTGTTAATAAAAGTCAACCCTGATGGCCGGGTGGAATTATCATTATTGGCACTATCGTGACATTTTGCTGACTAAAAGTAATGTACATTAGAACGCCTTCAACCTTTTATTTGTTTATGTCTTCGATGCCTGTTATACAAGGGGATAATAATGATTTTATATTAAAAGTTTGCAACTTAATACCGGTTCAGGTGTGAAATTCCGATGTTTTAATACGATTGACATTTTTGTTTTAAAATAATTTGCATTACTACAATTTTTAAGTTTACATTTTTTTCTTTGTTTATATTAGGTATAAATTTGAATTTGACGCCCTACCTATCGTATTATTGTTTATGGTTCTAATGCTACAGAAGAAGACGTAACGGTATTATTTAGCTCTTTTTGTGTCAGCTGTATTTTGTTCAACAAATGTTTCTTATGAAATGCTAGATTGGTGTTTTTTTGTTTATCTTAAACCTTTCAGGCAGTGTTAGTGGTCAATTGCAAATTAGTTTTTCAATTAAGCAGATACTTGGAGTCATAGTCGTTATGGTTTTGCAGTATAGTAAATATTAATTAAGTGAGGTGTCGAAAAAAGTGCATCAACAATTATTGTTGTACGATTTTTGTGGTACCAAATGTAATCAGAATGTGTTTATTTTGAAAAATAAAAATAAATTTATCTTATTTCAATAATATTAAAATTTAGACATGCGAAATTTGATTTTGCTTATTTTTTTTTCAACATTCACATCCTTTTTTGTAAATTTTGTGCAATATACATAATAATTTAATAGTAAATGAAACCCTTATGCTGCGACATTGACTTTTCTTGTCACTTAAATAAATTTTCGGTTTCGTGGGTATAAATAGTTATTTATCTGTACGTTATTTATCCCTATTTTGTTACTTCTATATTGAAATTACCTTAAATGAGCTTTTCTCACGAAAAATTTTGCGGTTAAAATTAAGATAAACATGTTAACGTAAAAAAAATCCAAAGCCGCCCGCTTCTATAAAAATATTGATAATATAGCTTAAGCATTTCCAATCATATTGGTAACCCAGGTTAGATTTATTTTTATTATCAAAATTAAGTCCAAAACTACAAGTAAATTCAACAACAGACTTGCTTTTTTTCTTTTATGATACACTCCGTAAATCTTACGAAGACAATAAACACCACGTGCGACGTTATAAACATACAGTCTGTATACAGGGAGTCCGCGAGGGAACTACGAAGAATTCATATACGTATTCTTTGAACAATTTTAAGCAAACATGATTATATGCAATTTTTCCCAATTCCTGGCCCCTAAGGCGATATGGGCGGTTGAAGAAAAATGCAAAAGTAAGTAAAAAGAATACTCTTAACAGCTGCTTATAAAACAAAACTTTTAACAACAAATTTCATTAAAAAATTAACTAAAACACAACATAGCACAAAAATTCACATAAAAAACGAGGTGACAAACAAAAATGTTACAGTTATTCAAAATGAGATCCACCAACCTCCACACATAATGCCACACGCCTTTCAGCTCTCTTTTGCATTCGATATTTGCGAAATTGTCATGAATGTTGGTAAATGCATCAAACATTCGTCCAACCGATTATTCTCTTGAAGATGGTTTACTCCGCACGTACACTAACCACTTAACGTGGCCCCACAGATAAAAGTCTTATGATGTGAGATCTGGTGATCTGGACGGCTAGTGTACAGGTCATTTTCTACCAATCCATCGGTTGGGAAATTTTCTGTGCAAAAACTCCGTTAAAACACGCCCGTAGTGTGCAGGAGACCAATCTTGCAAATACCACATGTTTTGACGTATAATGCTGGTAAATCTTATACCAAGAATTGTTTGCACATTTCGGAGTTTAAGTGCCCATTAAAAATATGGGGTCCAATGAGATTGTCTCCGATAATCCCGGCCCAAACATTTACCGTGAAGCGATGTTGAAATCAGTCATTTCTTGAGGATTTTCATCCGACCAAACGTGCTAATTGTGACTATTGTGCACCCCATCCCGATAAAAAGTTGCCTCAGCGTAAAATAGTGTAAACAGGAATGTTATAATCATGTGTGATCATCCATTCCCAAACCGAACTCTTGGAGCCGAATGGCAGGGAAGAAAGCGCTGAACGGGTCGAAGGTGATACGGGTGCATTCCATTTTCACGAAGAAATTTCGTAATCGTGGTCCTGCTTCTACCAGTGGCTGATTTTATTCGTCGCATGTCGTGGAGATAACGTCGATGTGGGAGAAAACTTCCTGTTTCTCGAAGACAGTGAAAAGTCCGGTATATCGTTTTGTCAGTAGGAGCACGACGATTTGGAAAACGACTTATGTACTACGTTGCTGCTGCATAACAATTACCGTTAAACAATCCGAAAAGTGATAAGGCATGATTTAATTGTAATTAAATTAATTCTAATTGTTACAAAGCAGATGATAAATTGTATTTACATTCCAATATGATTTGATACAAATAACATGAAACGTCAAATAACGTACATATTCCCAGCTTATTGTGGTCATATTTGCTAACCAAAATTGCTCTTTCGATTTTTACAGTTTAGATCTGATTTTGAACTGTAACCATTTTTGTTTCTCACCTCGTTATTTTGTGTGCATTTTTGTGCTATGTTGTGTTCTTATTAATTTGTTAATAAAAATTGTTATTAAAAGTTTTGTTTTGTGATAATTTTAAGCATTAAGCACGTGATAAGGGTGTTCTCTTTACTTACTTTTACATTTTTTTTTCAACGGTCCATATCTACTTAGTTTAGGAATTGGGAAAAATTGCACTAGTCATTCTTGCTTAAAATTGTTCAAAGAATACGTATACGAATTCTCCGTAGTTCCACCGGGGGCATCCTGTCTAGTCTAGTCCATATATGAAATATCAAGTTAATATCAAACGGTTGGCGAAACCTAGGGCGTATATAAACTGACCGTGTAGATACAGTCTGATTACATACATGGTCTGTAACATATATACAGGGTGTCCCATAATTAATGGTGCATAGAACTATGATAGAATTCTGACGTAAAGTTATGACGATTTGTCAAATATGACCTTAATAAAATGTTGATAATTAAGTTACAGGGTGTTAAAGTAGAAAATTATTAAACTGTTAATGGCTCTAACTTTTTTACTACCCTGTTTTTTTGTACTAAATTTAGTGGAAAGTGTTACTGACCTAAGGCGCACCGAACCGTAGAACAATATATTAAATCGCTTTTGTCAGGGCGTATAACTGAAATGATAAACCACTTCACCCTTCCTAAATATTACACCACTGTGCAAATATCAATTTCAACTATAAATTCATATTTTCCAATGTCTTGTACGTAAAGTATGTAATCGTGTTAAGAACCCATAAAGTGGATAATTTTCGAGATATTAACCATTAAAGAGGTAAAAACACCTTAATTTTAGCTTTTTTGCCTATCTATAGTACATTTGGTAGTAGGTTAGGATTGCTCTGTTTAGAATTCATTATTTTGACATTGTGCACTCATGTTAGGAATCCAGAAAAATAGAATAAAAAAATATAAAACATGGTTTTGGTTTTTACTACCAAATGTATTGTGGATAGGCAGAAAGATATGTTGTAATTACTGTATTTTTACCTCTTTAATGGTTAATATCTCGATAATTATTCACTTTACGGGTTCTTAACAAGAGGACACATTTTACGTACAATACATTGGAAAATATGAATTAAAGTTGAAATTGATATTCGTACAGTGTAGCGTAATATTAAGAGGGGTGATGGGGTTCCTGCTGTGTTGTGTTGTGCGCCACAGGCAAAAGCGATTTCACATATTGTTCCATGGCTAGGTGCATCTTAGGTCTGTAAAACTTTCCACTAAATTTAGTACAAAAATATAGGGTATTAAAAAAGTTTAATAATTTTCAACCCTGGAACTTTTTAATTATCAACATTTTGTTGTCATATTTGGCAAATCGTTATAATTTTAGGTCAGAATTCCACCATGGTTCTATGTACCATTAATTACGGAACACCCTGTATATGTGTAGTGCGTTATATATATATATATATATATATATATATATATATATATATATATATATATATATATATATATATATATATATAATGTGTCTGTAACCACTAACCCGCCGCACCGTTCACCGATAGATCTCATATTTGGAACGTGCGTAGGTTAGTCTTGGTCACCATTGGGTTTATAGATGTTGATCGTCGCAATAGGAGGCGGTTGGTGGCAAAATTTTTGAAGAATATCTATTAAATGGCCTATTAAGCTTATATTCGGAACATAATTTTGTTGTATATTTAGGTGACGGATGTTATTGCACAAACAAGATTATTTTATTAGTAAGTATAGAAATCTCTATTGCAGGACTAGGTCTGCCGCGCCGGTCGGTCAGTAATGATATATGTAGATTTCATAAAAATTTACAACTAGAAGTAAAATTAGAATCTGGTGCATAAGATAGCTTCTTTGCAAAAAGATATTGAATGGAAAGACACATGTTCTAGAATTCTCTGTTTAATTACATTTAATTACAAAGCACAAGTTAGTTGGGAAATAGTCTAACAAAATATTTATGTGGATCAAGGGCTACTATATACCTTTTTTCAACGATTTAATCTCGAAAATAAAGTTTTCCATTTCAACAGATGTGTTCAGTGTGGTAAGTAAATGTAGTTTTACACATCTCGTTAGTTGTACATCAAACTTACGTTTGCGTTTTCATAATCTTCATATTTCATAAATTTATTCTAACATCTTAAACGATTCTTGAAGAATTGCCACTACAAAGGACGATAACTGTAACTATTATCCAAACGAATAGATTTAAATAGAATATAAATATAAAAATACACCATTAAAAAAACCAAAAAGGTTAAATTTTAATATATTTGGAATTGCGTTAAGACTTTTACTTTTACTTTTACTTTCTGGACTTTTCTGTACTACTGATGATATAAAAATTATGGTTATGTTCGAAAAATATCTACGATTCTTGCTGTCTATATTCAAGATCAATTACTATAAATGTAAACTTCATTACCTGCTCACTATCGGTACCCCTGTGGCTTTTGCATTTCTCATTAGACATTGAAACAGGTTTGTCTACGATTATATTCAGTTCAACTGGTTGTCAAGGCAATAAATGTATTATAATTAATTATATACACAAATCACTGCCTGTTTGCACAAGTGGAAAGTGTCTAGCTATTGTATTGAACATAGTGATGAATTATTTAGTTGTACGGTTAACTACAATATTGAATGTTAATGCAATGAACCAATTCTGTCCATAAGACCTACTTACTTATATATTCTATTCCCATATACATGTAACTTGCATATTATACCTGTTAAACGTTGTTTACTTATTTGCTTTATCAGTTTACATTGACACAATACAAGTGATTCTTGTAACGATTGTAACTGCCTTGTGTCTCAATGACAGAATTATTCAGAGAAACTTTAATGTAAATTCCATTTTATTTGTATTTATCGATCATTTAGAATAAACACTTTGTGCCACAACCATTTATTTTTCTTTATTATCAACTTGAAATACAGACAGTTTCACATAAAGATCGGCTTATTAAGGTAAAATTTTCACACATATACCCTTGAATTAAACGGTCAATTTTTTTTAGCTCTGCCTATAATTATTGCGTTGAGCAAACAATAACGTTTACAAATAACTAACTACTTTGACGTGTTGGTGCTTAAAATATTCTGGTATTTACAAACTAAGGTGAGGATTTTGTTTAGCTCCTTATACTGGTCAAACAGGTAGGAAATTTAGCAATCGCACCTTAGAATATTTCCAACTCATCAAACACAACAACGTTAACTCCAAATCTTCTTTCCCTCAACACATTCCTACCGCCGGTTATCAGTTCAACCATAAGGGTGATTAAGAAATTTTATGTGTATATGCAAAAAAAGGCATAAAATTAAACTTGCCTGAAATTAAGGAAATCCTTTCTAAACATACCAAAGACCCCTATAACTCACGACTACCAATTGGCTTGCCTTTATCGACTTAAACATTTAAAAAATTTTCTTATAATGGCGGTGGACGTACCCATGGGTTTTTACTTTTTGTCTTAACCCCTCCTAAATTGTGGTGCGAAAGTTGTCAAAAAGGTCCCCATTTTGGTGTTTATGACAATTGATTTTAGTTTTTAATTTTTGTGCTACTCGGACGTCCGTAAGTTGTTAACACATTTTTTTATAAAGTTTTATCACTATAATCTTTGTTTCGGAGCTTCTACGCTTTATCGTTAAAGATTGTTATTAGAAGGATTTTGGGTTTTTAGGATTCTAACGTCTTGAAAATGACCTTTGAACATAGTCCAAAATACGCCACAGATAGAATAAAAATTTAGCCTAGTTGATATGTGAAAATGTAAGCTTTCACATTATTATGTAAATTAGAATAATTAGCTTTCTTAGCTTACGGTAATGCACTGTGTGCGTGGGTGATGTTACCGTAAAATATATAAATACTTAAGGCACCACGCAGCTTTAGTGTTTAGAACCCCTAAGATACGAATTTAGGGGACGTGAAGATATAAGAGAACACCTATAAATAAACACAATAAGCAAGTAAAACACGCAATGATTTAGTAAAACGCAGTGCTGGTCAAATTAAATGGTTATAAAATCAAAATGTGTTCCAAAGACAAAAAAATCAGAAGACAGTGGTAAGTTTTGTATATATGTGTGTGTATGTGTGTGTATATATATATATATATATATATATATATATATATATATATATATATATATATATAATGTGTCCCAAATTCGCTTCTCTATAAAGGGATCTCGGCTTCTGTTATACTTACGGCAAAGGTTAAATGGGGAAAGTTTTAGAGGAAGCTTAGAGCATTCGATATCTGGTTTCAGATTTACGATCGGTCAATTGGTTTTGAAAATATCGGCGAAAAACCGAAAATGGCGGATTTCGTTTTTCGCCAGTAAATCCAAAATGGTTAATTTGACAGCTGTCACAATGTGAGATTATTCTGACACTTTTTTAAGACGAATAAGATGGCGTGTATGAAATATCTCAATCGTCTTTTGTTATACCACAATCTGCCTCAACTTTCATTTTTCTTATTGCCGCCATATTGGATTTTTCGATTTTTTGAAAGAGCGCAATATTTCCAGTTTAGTGATGTCTCACAAGTGCATAAAAGATTAGAGTTTCATCGAAATATCACACTTTCCAAAGTTAGGTCTTATTTATTATTATTAGTAGGACATGATTTATTTTTCAGTAAAGTTGGGTTTCATTTTTTTCATATAAGGTGGCTCTGACTTTGACGTTAAATAATTCAAAGTAGTGTTTTCATAAGTAGTACGCTTTTCTGTCATTAAAATCATAAACGTGACACACAAATTGTAAAAACCTGTTGAAAATGGCCGGTATTCCCTATTAAAATGAAGAAAAGTTTGACATGTTAGCGCTTTACTTGCAGTCAAACAAAAACGCCGACATTACCTCAGCGAGGTATTTGGTAATGTACCCCGAACGACGGCAGCCTCATAAAACCCACTTCAGAAAAATTGTAATTAATTTAATTAACTGTGGGGCCTTTGAACAACCTAAAAGCGGATACAATATTGATAATGAAAATCGTGACAGAAACATTTTACAAGCTGTCAACGAAAACCCCAGTGCATCGGTAAGAACGGTAGAACGGGAAATTCGTCTGTCAAAATCAACGGTACAAAGAGTGTTAAAAAAGTATAACTACTATCCATACAAACCCACAACAGTTCAAGGACTTAAGGAAACTGGTTTTCCAAGACGAATGCGCTTCTGCGAGTGGTATACTAGAATGTGTAATGAAAATCCCGATTTTGTTAATCATGTCTTGTGGTCTGATGAGAGTAGGTTTACGAATTGTGGAGTTTTTAATAAGCACAACATTCATCATTGGGCTGTAGAAAACCCTCACTAAGTGGCAGAGAGACGTCTACAGACCAGATTTGGAAGTAACGTTTGGTGTGGGATTATTGGTAATTTAATCTAACTTACCTATTTTAATTGGGCACCTATGTATTATAAATTATTAATCATTGCAGGAAATCGACTTATAGGACCATTTTTGTTTGACTATAACTTAAACGGACAGAGAGTTTTTGCGAAACCAGGTTGTGCCGGCTTTACGAGCTACTCTCACCGAAGATGAGTTCAGAAGAACCTGGTTTCAACAGGATGGATGTCCGGCACACAACAGCATTCAAGTCAGGAACTTCTTTAGGGAGCAGTTTGATGAAAGAATTATTGCATTAAATGGTCCAATATCTTGGCCTCCTAGATCCCCTGACCTTTCGCCCTTGGATTTCTACCTCTGGGGTCACACAAAGAATGAGGTCTACGAGTTTGATCCTCCTGCGACAATAGAAATCCTGAGACAGAGAGTTTTGGAAACATTTAGAAATAGTGTTAATGGAAATACACTTGCAAGGGTTGTACGAAAAACAGTCACCAATTGTCAAAAATGTCTCGATGTAAATGGACGTCATTTTGCAAATCTGTAAATTAATTGTAATTGTAATTTTATTGTAGGTTGTTCAAAGGTTCAAGTATTAATTAAATTAATGACGATTTTTCTGGCTTTATTTTTAACACACTCATAGCTGGGAATTTGTCCCAAAACATCTGTCTTGTTGAGAGGTCGTTATTTAATTTCATGTTTTATTGAAAATTCAAAGAATTTTATACATCATTTATTAAAGTTATTTTGCGACAAATAAATCATGGCCTACTAATAATAAATAAGGCCTAACTTTAGAAAGAGTGATATTTCGATGAAACTCTAATCGTTTATGCAGTTGTGGGACATCACTATACTGGAAATATTGCGCTCTTTCAAAAAATCAAAAAATCAATTATGGCGGCAATAAGAAAAATGAAAGTTGAGGCAGATTGTGGGATAACAAAAGACGATTTGACATGTCATACACTCCATCTTATTCGTCTTAAAAAAGTGTCCGAATAATCTCACATTGTGGCAGCTGTAAAATTAACCATTTCGGATTTACTGGCGAAAAACGAAATCCGCCATTTTCGGATTTTCGCCGATATTTTCAAAACCAATTGACCGATCGTAAATCTCAAACCGGATATCGAATACTCTAAGCTTCCTCTAAAACTTTCCCCATTTAACCTTTGCCATAAGTATAACAGAAGCCGAGATCCCTGTATAGAGAAACGAATTTGGGACACATTGTATACATATATATATATATATATATATATATATATATATATATATATATATATATATATATATATATATATATATACAGGGTTTTCAACAAAGTTAAGTCGGCACTATTGCTATGTTCGTTATTACTGGTGCTACGAAGTCGGTTAAATGGGCAAAGAAGTAGCATCTTTTCCGCTCGTTACGATGGTGAAATCAAAATAAAAATTGAACATCGTGTTCGCGAGTTATGTCAAAAATTTCCATTTTTTTTAATGGCACACCCAATATGCAATATCCTTAATCGATAGAAAATTAAATTCTGAACGAATAAGTTCCTATCACATTTCACCCTAATGTCAAAAATCACAAAGTTATTGATCATTTACCAAATTCATCAAGGTGGCCGTGTCAACTATTTTTCTGTATTACCATAGAGCAGAAAATGAAAAGAATATCAGACAATTGAAACAGGATTCTTTATTCTAAGTGATAATAATAATAAGGAACAACAAAACAAAACAAAACTGAAATTATATGTTCGAAAACATCACCCTCTTGCTCCAAGCATTTCTGGGCCCGCTTGTAGACACTTTTAGTAGCCTTAGCAATGGATCTACCATCAATATTATTGATGGCGTGAACGATGCTTTGCTGGAGATCCTCAAGGTTATCATATCGCCTGTTGTACACCACACTCTTCACATATCCCCAAAAGAAAAAATCCATTGGAGTAATGTCAGGTGATCGAGTAGGCATACGGATAGGCTAATTAGTTGATAAATATGTCATCAAAAAAATTGTTTAATATTGTATCTATCTTACGAACGTTATGGGGAGGAGCTACGTCTTGTTGGAAATAAATGTTCTGTCTATCCATTAAATTTACATCATCCAAGTAGTCTTGGAGTGTGGCAGTCAACATTTCGGCGTACCGCTCACCAGTTAACGCATCCTGATAAAATACTGGACCAACAATTATCTAGCCAATTAAACCGCACCAAACATTAACACTGAAGCGTCTCTGCGGGTTACAAGATCGGTAGAGGATCGGATTTTCTCGACTCCAAAAATAGCTGTTTTTCCTGTTGAACATATGCCCCTATTAGAAAAAGTTGATTCGTCACTCCATAGAATTGATCCAAAAATCATTATTGGTTCTCATTTGATTAATAAGCCAGTGACAAAACTGAACGCGTCCTTCTTGATCTCCTGGTACTAGTGTCTGTGTAGGTCGAAACTTATACGGCACAAACTTATACTTTTTTAGAATATTATGGATGGAACCCAAACATAGTCCATTTTCTTGCACTAAATCATTAATTGAGTTGTTGGGATGTGCTTCAAAATAAGCTAACACATTAATTTCAGTTTCTTCACTAATTATACATTGTTTATTAGATCTGGATTTCTTAAACACGCTCGAATTAGATCTAAATTTACGATACAAAACCAAATAGTATCTTCTATCCGGCAAATGACGCGTAGGAAGCAAATCACTGTAACGCTCACGCGCTCGATGACTGTTTTTTTGACAAACGATGCAACATTCTATCATATCACACTTTTCTGAATGGGTGAAAGACATTTTTCTATTCAAAAAACACAAACTCTTAACTCTTTATTAGCAAAGTTCAATTTGACATATCAATTCTGATGACATTTGTGAAAATGACAAATATTGACGAATTCAATAAATGATCAATAACTTTTTTCACATTAGGGTAAAATGTCATAGGAATTTTTTTGTTCAGAATTTAATTTTCTATCGATTATGGATATTGCATACTGGGTGTGCCATTTAAAAAAATGGAAATTTTTGACATTACTCGCGAACACGAAGTTCAATTTTTATTTTGATTTCACCATCGTAACGAGCGGAAAAAATGCTACTTCTTTGCCCATTTAACCGACTTCGTATCACCAATAATAACAAAGGTAGCAATAGTGCCGACTTAACTTTGAAAACCCTGTATGTATATTACTTCCATTAAAAGTCCCAAAAATAAAGAAATAAACTGAATAATTCATATCTTTTAGTTAATAGCTAAATTGTGCAAACATATATGAATATTTACCTAAATTCTATTACATAATTAACAGAAGTTCAGTAGTAATCTGGCTGTTAGTACATAATCCTTTAAGTAAATTCTAAAGTAAAAGAAACACTGAAATCTTGAATATAACGCAGTTGCACGGGTTTCGTAAGTACGAGAAACTTATAGCTAAGGTATCGTCTTTACTGCAACATTCAACAGTAATAAGCAGCAGATTAACACATGCCCCCATGACATCGGTTGTGTTTCAAAACACTCCGAGTTAAACAGGTTATACCGTATACAAAAAGAATACAGTATGAAGTGCTTCTTAGTATTTGCATAAGATATTGTAGATGTCATAATTCGTAATCTATAGAATACGAAGATATTAGTTTTCAAAACCGCTTCGTCAATTATGCTTAATTACGGTATTTAGGTATAGTTTTCCTACTGAGGGTAAGCTAAAAGTACCAGCATTTATTAACGATTTTAGATAAAGGGCATGGCATACCTAGTTAACGTGAATGAAAAATATGTCCATCGAAACGTATCAATAGAAGAGAATCCATTCCATCAATAATTAAGTTTTGATAAATCTCACTATAAGTGATTAAGTTTACAAAACTAGGAAAATCAAAGAATTCTATCTTTCGTTCACGACAACTATGTTTAACCTCAAACGAAGCGGAAATGAAATATTTGACAGCGTGAAACGCGCCAGTTCAACTCAAACCTTCCATTTCAAAAGTCCTGTTAGAGAAATACCCCGCCAGTTTTTAAAAACTTCGAAGTAAAAAAAGTAATTCAATATTGTGATACGAATAAGCTCTGCCAGTTGGAAATAAATTAAAATAACGTGTACGTTGTCATTCAATAATTCAAACGAATTGTAAGATTGATACATTAATTTGCAATTATAAATTAAGATATTATCAGAAATTTTTCCCCTAAGTACCAACATGCATATATGTTCAATTTAGCTTTACCACATTGGATTTTAGCTTCGCATATAGGTTAATTTAGGTTCACCTTATTATGTCACACACCCTACTTAATATCATTAATGAGCAATCATTATATGTACATGTAAAACGAACAGACCTCTTTTTCTATTTTATAAAACTAATAGTACGCGAACTTAAATGCAACAATTTATTCCAACGTTTACTTTACTTGAAAGCGAAGAAAAAAGGAAAATTGCTGCCATTGCGTAACATCCTGTTAGTGGTGAATAACTGCTTCTATTCGTTTATTCATTGTGTTTACGACAGGTTGACATTGATCAGGGATGAAACTATTCTATGTACTCTGTAATGGGAATAATTTTGCTATTGTTCTTGCTAGGTGTACGCATAATTGTTTCTTCATTATATGTCACAACTTTTCTATTGGTGATAGCTATAGACTGCTAAATGTCCATTTTAAAACCGGAATTCCATTGACTGACAGCCACTCTATGACCTTTTTGCTGTGTGGTACGCAGCTCCATCCTATTGGAGAATATACCTTATGTGTACAAATCCTAAAGTTCTGTACGTATACTTCTACACCCATGGCTACAAATTTTAGCTACTTAACAGTTTGGGTAATAAATAGATTTGGTGCCTTCTGCTCAGTCGTAGATTAAAGTGGACCAGGTTCATAAAATTATCGATTTGCCTTATACACCAAAATATATTTACATGTACCTAGATATGTTCCCTTTAAATCGGGATTGCTCCCTCCTGAAACTAATAGTTAAATACTCGGACGCGAACTTGTATTTAAATATGGAATAAACAAGTAAACTATTATACAATAAGCTTAAAAGAAAATTTCTACAACAACGAAGTTTATTTACACTACCTATATCTAATTATAAACAGGAATACTTAATGACAATATTAGTAACGTTATAACATAATGAGTAATTAATATTGTGAGTAATGAATGGAGTGAGAATACCTTAGTCTTGGTCACACTGTAGATAACGGAATGGATGCACGCTGTGTCAGCGATTTTCGAAATTGTTGCGTAATATTACTTCAGGTTGAAATAAATCTGGATTTTTGTGCTTAATAATTCCCAAATGAATAAATTTCACTCTTGGTCAATCGTACTAATACCGTAACTTAGATTAAAGGCAAAATATTTAATGGCGTAAATGTGTTTAAACGTGTAAAGGTTTTACACCATTAAAAATCCCAAAAGATAAGTATTTTATTATGAGTGTTAATGGTGAAAGTTTACATTTCATATTTCAGTCCTTTATGGGAGGAAACTTATCGTTTTATCAGACAATTTGAAAATTAAGGAAACGTAAAGCACAATTATTATCGTCACTCACTTTTTATTACGATGCCGAGACCAAAAGATTATCCCAAAGTTTATCTATATTAAAAGAAATTTTAATAACAAGCAAGCGAATAATATTTACAGAAGAACTGAAAATGCTCTTCTACGTAATCAAATACATATTACTAGGAAGTTACTGGATAACACCGATAAAAATCTTTTATATTTACATTTAGAAATTTCATCTATTTTGAATAAAGAAGATTGGGATAAAATTGATTCTATAACGTTTAAATCTATGGAAATAAATTTTGACATCTCATGTCAACGTCAAAAGAAAAATTTAATAAATTATACAAACAACAAAATAATAGACCATCTATTGATTGTAGAAAACAGTTATAAACCTTTCTGATAATGTTGTTTCAGATTATGCTATTGAAGCGCTTTCTAAAGGAGGAAATTTTGATAACACCAAGAGTAATACCTTTTGAAGATATAATTTCCAACATCGAAAACTCCATTAGATTATTACCTTTTGATGCTGCTAATGAAGTTAGATATAACACCGTTAACATATTACGTAAAACAAAACCTCCAAAGAGCAACTTATCCTTTCGTCAACGACATGCTTTACTTGATCTTAAACGCAATGAAAATATTATAATATTAAAATCAGATAAAGGTAATGCAACTGTTATATTAAATATGAACGATTATAACACTAAGATAGAACAATTGTTGGGACCAGAAACTTATCATGAAATACCAAAGATCCAACAAAAAGTTTCTTTTAAAACTAAAGAGCTGATTAAATTATCATCTATTCCTGAAGAAATAAAGAAGAAACTATCTAACTCTGAAGCTATTTCACCAAAACTATATGGTTTACCAAAAATTCATAAACCTAATATTCCTTTAAGGCCTATTGTTAGTGCAATTGGTTCTCCTACATATCACCTTGCAAAACATCTTACATTGTTATTACAACCTCATATAGGAAAACACCCCATTACATTAAAAATTCTGCCGACTTTGTTGAAAAAATGCATAGTTTCAAAATTGAAGAGGGTGATATAATGGTTAGTTTTGATGTTATTTCACTTTTACAAAAGTACCTCTAAAAGAAACTATTGAATACATAGATCATCTTTTTCCAAAGGACATAACCATTCTTTTTCAGCACTGTCTTACTACAACTTATTTTCAGTGGAATAATAAATTTTATGAACAGATTGAAGGTGTAGCAATGGGTAGTCCCCTTAGTCCTGTTATAGCTAATTTTATATGGAAAAATTTGAAACATTAACGTTACAAAATACACCTAAAAACCTTCAGTTTGGTATAGATATGTAGATGACACATTTGTTATTTGGAGACATGGAGAAGAAGCACTGCATGAGTTTTTGGTTTTATAAATGGTATACATCCTAGTATTCAGTTTACCATGGAAAAGAAACTAATGGAAGTTTACCATTTCTTGACATATTAATATCTAAAATAATAATTCACTATCTTTTAAGGTTTACAGAAAGCCGACACACACTGATAGATACCTTCATAAATTATCCAACCACCATCCACGTCAAAAATTAGTGTAATTAAATCTTTAGTAGATCGAGCAAAACGAATTTGTGACCCTGAATTTTTGAATGATGAATATAAATATTTAAGAAAATCCTTACAAGATAATGGATATTCACTTACAGATATTAATAATGTTATTACACCTTCTAGGCGTAACCTTAAAGAAAAACCAGTTCTTAATGTTGGTACTGCTTTTCTTCCTTTTATAGCTAATGTTACAAATAGAATTGAAAAATCCTAATCAAACATGGCATTAGGACTATTTTTAAACCTACAAGAAAAATTAAAGAACATTTAAGATCACCTAAAGATGTGTCAAACCCTTTATCATCTTCCGGAGTGTATAAGTTATCTTGTTCATGTGGAAAAGTATACATCGGGACCACAAAACGTAGCTTTGATACAAGACGCAAAGAACATATGAGATTTTGTAGATTGGGTCAACCAGAGAGGTCTGCTGTGGCTGACCATGCCCTGAATAATTTAAATCATGACATTCAATTTGACAATATGAAAATATTGTCAAGACAAACCCATTATTATGTTCGTTTGCAACGTGAAGCTATTGAAATATATAAACACCCGAATAATTTTAATAGACAAGAAGAAAATCTCCGTTTAAATAGGTTTTGGCATCTTATAATTAAAAAGAGCATAATGATACGCCTTGATTTTAATTTGTTTTCAACTTTTGGTATGTCTAGGTTTTTGCTGTGTTTTTCCTAGACCTTGAAGCAAATGCTTTACCAATTATATGTTAAATTTCCACAGCACTATAATTTAACATAAGTAGTTGAAATTAAATTGAAATTAAAAATTACAAAGAACGTTCTGCATTGTGCTTTTCATTGTTAATAACACTTCCAATTATTGATAAAGATATCTCTTTGTTAGATTTAACTGGGTTATTTTTTTGATGTAATGTTTGGATTTGTGAATGCTTCTATCATTTTAAAATTGAAGTTTTCACAACTTTACACTTACATCATAACTCGATTAAATTTTGTTAAATGTGTTTTTGGCTGGCAAATTTCATTGTTAGCTTTCGTCGTAGAGAGTGTTCTGGTTTGTCATCTTTGAGGCAGTTTAACAATATTTAATTTTAATGACCTAGTTATTCTTTACTACAATTTTATAGTTGGCTTATACGTTTCTCAAACTGTTATATTAATAGCAGGCTTATGTTTATGTTTGAATTTTTCAAATTTGACAAAATTGTTTACTACATCTTTAACAATTTTTAACTAACATTACTACTGACGAAGATAACTGTAAGTGTTATCGAAACGTTTAGATTGTATAATTTAAAGTACACCATTAAAAATCCCAAAAAGATAAGTATTTTATTATGTGTAAAGGTGAAGTTAGAGTAAAAAATAAAACGTAAACGTGAAAGTAAAAATAAAAATGAAGTGCCTGAAAAAAAAGCAAACGTCTCAAACTTTAGTATAATAGTTTTTTTTATAACTCACCATAAAATTTATAGCACCTTTTTTAATAAAAATTAACAATCAATAATGTATGCAACATCCACCTTCTTAACTCAACCAAAAACGACATTAAGGTGGTCTATTGCGCATGAATATGTCTGAAACTCGAATGTGCGAACGATATGCGTATGATTTCTAATTAAAATGATTAAATGCATGTTTTTATGCAACTAGATATGCAACACACGCTGCACGAAATGCACGTTAATTTGCCTACACAGAGGTGAATTATTAACAACACGTTCGAAGTTTGTTACAACTTATTCCAAAACAATCAACTTCTTACCTGTTATTGGGCGAATACGT
Source organism: Vesta saturnalis (assembly GCA_036346205.1). Lineage (NCBI taxonomy): Eukaryota > Metazoa > Arthropoda > Insecta > Coleoptera > Lampyridae > Vesta > Vesta saturnalis. Next base: position 5,549,392 of record JARFJB010001226.1, read on the forward strand.
GAAACTGATGAAAACGTTACAATTTAGGAAAAATAAAATAAAATCTAATAAAAAAGATAAAAAATTATGTGCAATGGCGGTCGCATCAAAAAGTTGTGGTAATGGTCCAGAAATGTTTATATTTTTAATTCATATGGGGTGGGGCTCGTAGGTGAGGGTTTAAGTTTATTACCTCACTTTAAAAATAGGAACTTTACTCTGAGATTTTTGTAAAGTCCACCGCTATCTCCTTTTTTAGACAAGTATAGCCTAGAGATTACCCGATAGGTCGAAACACGTAGCTTTCTCTTTAATATTAGATCCTTCTGATTTATGGATTAAAAAGTTCTGGATGGAGAAGGTTTTTAGTTATCTTTTTATTTTACAATCTTACAAGTTGAGCTGATTATTAACCTGAGTGAATAGTTTGCATTAGTGCTTATGCCAGTAACTGATACCATGTGGTGTGCATGACGTTTCCCGTTACATAATTCAAAGCAGGTAGCGCTAAATTACTATTGTTGAACAATAACGAAGGCCCTATCAAGTATGTGTTTGCAAGGGCTATGGAATCTACTGAGCTAGAGTGCTAATGTACATTTGGACCATAACAGTGTAAATAAGAACTATTCAGATTTTTAATTTCTCAACGTACATAACTACCCACATTCTCTTATGAAACAGATGTATTCGAACCTTAATATGTAAAATTTACGTTAGATTTTTTATTTCCTACTTTATACAGTAAATGTTTGGTTAATTCAGCATTTAAATTGTAACATGGGTATACTACTCTCGGGGTTTAAATATTCATTTCCAGATCTTTTTATACAAAGACATTTATTCATTCGTACAGTAGATAAAATTGCTTTTGTAATTAATAATCCGATATAACTTATTGACTAAGCGATCGTGTCTACGTAATAAAATTAACGGCAAAACGTCAATTTTAAAAGCATCAGTTCCACATTAGTTGACTTTGCAATTATTAACGGTTGTCATTGACTCTTGATGATTTAAGTAGATGGAACAGGGTAAAAACACGTTTATTAATTATTAACGTGGCATTTAGACTTGTGAATTTACTAACTCTGACAAAATAAGGTCATTAACGTACATTACCCGATCATTTAACGTTAGACTAATGTTTGATATTAATATGCACACCTAATCAGAACGAGGGTGTCACTGATGCATTGCCGATATCAGCGGATTCACATTGAATGAACAGTGTTACTCTCTGAAATATTAAAAAATGTACATTTTACTATTTATCTAGTACATTGTCCATTAGGGATTCACAAACAGCTCAGTTCGAAAGTATTGTAAAAGTTTACGTATGCATTAGTTTTTTTAACAATATATTTTACCGGTATTTGTATGTTTCAATGCGACGGTATGGAACTGACCTGACAAGGATTAATTAAAGACGATTCATAATTTTTTCAAGGAATCGATTATTAATGTTAGTTATTAAGCTACTCTAATCCATGCGATTGTCTGAAAAATATTGTAACCAACTCGAGTATTAATGCGGGATTAGCGATCTCGACTTTTTTAAGGCTACTCTCACGCGTTAAATCGTCTCATCTAATGGGCTTCATGTTTACGATTTATGGTTAAATAACTATTTTGTATGTGCATGTGAGTTAACCATACGATTTACGAGCATGTAATCGAGTCTTGGCCTAATATTGGGTCAACAACGTTATAGATATAATTTATATATTTACAACTTACACGTTTTAGAATTAAGTTAACTTAAGGATATTATGGCGAGATACTTTAACATATAATATGTAAATATTGGTAATGAAGCGGTAAGTGAAAATATGACAGTTAATGCAAGTGTGGTTAATATGCTTAACAAGTACTTTTATCACATTTACATTACATTTTGTCTATTTAGGTACACTTCAGATGTTTCAGATGTAATAAAAAATAGCTTTTCGTGGAAAAGTTATGTGAATAGTGAAACATCTGTGATTTAAATGATACGGATTTTTACGAAGTTGTTACGGGTTAAATGAATGAATGAGAATGACGTTAATCAATATCGGAACAGTCTCCAATCAAAGGGTGCCAATTTGTTTAGCATCACAGCCAATTCTAAGAACAATCAAAAACTTGCTTACCTTTTGTAGCATTCAATCAGTTGGACCAGTACAAGTTATACTGGGACAGTGCTATAAAACAACAATTACTGAAACCTCTTGATGTTAAACCTATCACACCTCTATATTCACAACTCTTAACTTTAGCCAATCATTCTCAGTAACTGTAATATCTGCATGATATTAACATAAGAGGCATACTGCTTTTGTTTAAATTGCTAAATCGCCACGCAAAGGCTCTTCAATCCCGAAATCATAAAAAATTCATAATTATCTTTTATTTCAATATCCAGAATTGTTAAATAATTTTTTCATTCAATTGGGCGGAAATGATCAAAAAACATCCACCATCTGAATAATACGCTTATATTATAATGTATTAATATTGAAATAATTCTGAGAAATCGGTTCAAATACAAATTTGTACACATGTTTGTACGTAAAATCATGATTAAATGTTCATCACAGTAATCCTTAGCTACAAGGGAATCCTGTATATAAATTTCATTGAATATTGCAAGATTAATATTATTCTATAATTGGATATAACCAAATCGTTTATCGTTTACCTTGATCCTTATCCTAAATCATTTAAAACCTATTAAAAACGCTTCTATATACAGGACCTTGTAACGTGCAAAAATGGATATCCGATACAATAGTGTCGATTTCATAATTTTATGTAGTTGCTGTATTAAAAATTGCCTTTGTATTATAAGTTTGAAGATATACATTTAACGGTTTAATAGATATCTCCTTCAATAGTACTGATTTCATAATTTTCTGTAGTTGTGTTAAAAATTACATTAAAAGTTTAAATTGACATAGTAGTGGCACCTAGGGGATTTCGACGGTTTTCCTGACGGTTTCAAAACCGCGTATTTAAAGATATCTGTTGCGTCCGTTGAATTACCTCTGGAGGGCAGCACTTATACTAAATAATCATTTAATATAAAAGGAACTTTTCTTTTAGACACAAAAACTATAACAAAAATTTGGTAACAATGCAATCTGATAACTAAAAATTTTCTTTTAAAAAACGTTCTTCAGCGCGGTTTTTTTTTGGTAAAAAATGAAGCATTCTTAGGAAAGTCTCTTTTTCTGATTTAATCGATAGCATCATCATTTGTATAAGAGAAATTTTCAAATATAAAATATGTCTATACCTTGTAATGTTCTTACTTGGCCAAGATTTACTAATCGCTACTTTGTGGTGAATACACTAAAGGGATAAGCTATCTACATTTCTTCAATTCCTTTGTAATTCTTAAATTTCTTTTATTGCCGAGATACCATAAATAAATCGCTATTCTCAAGACTGAAAATTAACCATAGCTGTTAATATTAATATTAATTTTGTAAAGGAAAGGGACAAGTTGAACTGGAAAATTTCTAAATTGAAATTGTACCGGTGTTAACCTTTTCAGGTTAACACTTGGCAAGACCTTTCAACGAACCTGAGAGGGATATTACGTTAATTCTAATAATTACTCAAATATTACTTTGTTGAATATTTAAATACAACGACTTGCCCGCGTCGGGTTTATTGGTAGTGTATTATTATAGTTTGGTATATTTATGTACATCCGAAATTTATAGTTTCATAGGGGAAACATCAATGTAGCTACGCTAAGATAACTTATCATTGGGAATATGTATTTGTGATAAATTGCATGCTCTATATGTATGCGTAACTCAACCAGTCCTTTGGGGAACACAAAAAATTCAAATTATTATTAATATATAACGTGTCCAGTCCTTTTGGGGAAAACTTAAATTTAAACATATCTAGTCCATTGATTGTGAGATTAAGATTACTCCGGGAACTGTTGTTTATTTACTCGTCCTGTTTCTTTTCCATGGTTCAAGCATTACAGAGCCTCTCTCAGAGAATAATAATTTTTCTTTTATTTAAAAGCTTTTGGCGCTCAATTTTGACTAGCTTTCCTTATCACTCTTGCTACAATTTTCTTTCCGCTTTCAAACTAACCTAATCATTTACCCATTATACGGGTTTCAATACTCTAAAACTACCCACACCAACCAAGTGCTCTACGATTAGCTATCGTTCGACTGAGATCGCAGTCTTGTTACCTTTCTCCATTATGAAATAATAAATAATAAGAATTACGTTAATGCATCTAAACTACGTTCGCTTAAATTACAAAACACTTTTCGCCTATTTCAAATATTTAAATACACAAAATTAAGAAAAAACAACTTGATTACCTCAAGTCTGTGAATTCTGTACGATTTTTTCTTCCCAACAGGACAATAGAATGGTACCCGCCACGTTCAATTGACCCTTACTAACGATCGGGAAGAATAATCAGCTGGAACATTCCATCTTTCTTTATATACGACATGCGCAGTAAAAGTTAAATACAGTCGCGGCAGGTAGAATGACCGGAAGTTCTATTAATTGCACTTCGCCGGTATGTACTCTGCAAACCAATAATCAACGTTGTTTAATGTTAAAGCAGCTGGGAATACACAGTTTGCTAAACTAGGTTTCACTTATTACCGATAATGGAGTCGGCGTGAGAATTTCTTCAAAACACTTTCAAACACAATGCTTAAATTATTCTATTATATAAAGAGGTACTAACTATAAGTACTTCCCTTTTTCGATGGAAGAAAGGAAGTTAACGGAAACTAACCAAATACAAACTCATAAATTCTTCCGAGGCGATTGAACACTACACATAAATCCACATGCAGTGAGAAGACATTTTTCTAACGTTGTGTTACTCTGAGGTAACCTGATGCACCCATCGCAATTCAAAGATCTTATCTCTAACTCTACTTGGTATTCACAAATAAACCTCTTAACCCCACTCTATAACAATTTAGTCACGTATCTAACCATCCACCAATAAAAATCTCAATATAAACATGCAAACTCAACAAGCTGCATGGAAATTTAATCACGTGCAACATAAAACTGCTTACTCTCTGAGGTTGAGACAGAAAGTCAATACTTTTCGTATACAACTGGACATTTTCATCACCGAAATCCAATGTCCCAATCTCAATTATAGTTATCCACATCATAAAAGATCGGCGTTTTGTCCCAACTTCTTTACTCATTTGATTTACATCTTGATCCAGTTAATTTACGATTTACTATCGTTCAAATTAGTTTATATTGAATGCAGACCTGATCAGTTCAACCACGATATGTCACTTTTTACCCTGATAGATATATCCTTTTTTTTGCTATTACTTATTCCATTAGGAAATAAATATTGTACATATACTCCTGTATATTCAGAATGCCAGCAGCATGCATAAAACCAATAAGATTCACATAATGTACTTCAAAATATTTAAAAACAATTTTAAAGCGAGTTTTGTTAAGACAAATATTTTAGCCTCCTTTAAAATTTCTAATTTGGTTTAGGACTTTTAACCTTAACTAAATTTTTGTTTTACAATTTTTTCTTACTTACTAGTTTAAATTTGCTAAAACCGGGCATTCCCATACCACTGTTTTTGCTGTTTGATCCAATTAAGTACTAAAAATTAAATGGTTTGGTAAGTAGCTTGCTGTATACATTTAATTTGCAAAGTGAACAATGCATTACACGTTGCCTCTTCTAGTGAAAGGTACGTTACTTACTTTATTTTTAACTAACGTATGAATTTGCTTGACCGTTCAGGTCATATATTCTATATCACACACTAATATGTTTAAACATTGCTTTTTAGAATGTTCGCTTGCCACTAAGCTTAGAAGAATGGCTTGGTATGTTACAGACCTATTAAGCTATTGCCGCATCATTATCGGCGCATTTTTATTATCTATTATCTGTATCAAATTTAGGCAAAAATAAATGCATATGCGAACGTTATAGTAGAAACACACTTACTTTGCTGAGTAGCATAGACCGTATAATAAAAACTGACAAACAAAAATTATAGAATACACATTACTAAAAATTCAAAGTTATTTTGTAGTGTGCGGCATCCAGCGTTGACCCTAAAAAGCACAAATACAACACCACTCAAAATTAGTTACCACAGTAAAACCGAAGTTCTAGGAAGAGCTCTCCTTAAAACTGGCGTATCAGTTTTAAATCAAACGCAAACGCTGTTAATCCAAAATTAATAACAAAATTTATTTCGCTTAAATGTCTACCATTGCGTCTTTCTTACGCACAACATAAATTTAAGTGTAAATAGGTAGTACAGAGAATTTTTACACAGTAATCAGAAAGTGCCAAGTTACTACTATTTCTATAAACCTAATAGCAAAAGGGTAACTTAGAATTATTACAATTATCAAAAGAAGTAATAGTGTAGATAAATATACAATAAAGTGAAATATAAAACATGCATTAATCATTTAGCATAAACATGTATAGAATTTAGGTGTAAGTAACCCTATCTATAAACAGCCTAGTTCACATACGCACAAATATTAATATCGCTCCTGAATCATTTGGTATAACAGCCTAGTAAGAGGCAACGTTCAAATCTACCAACAACTGATTGACACAAAGCAGTAGGTATACGGCTATAACAGCTGTTTAAACACTGTAATTTTGTTTCAATGCAAAGTTATTATACATGAAAGTATCCAAAAGATTGAAGCTAATAATTGCGATTAATTAGCAAGGAATGTTTGTGTAAGTAAAGTTCATGACATATCCGCTAAAGCGTATACAGCTTTTGTCGTTGCAGGAACATAACCTCGATAGATGTAATACCATTAAAAGTATAAGCAGGAAAGTTATCGACACAAAATTTAGAAGCACAGTAGTATACTTAGCACTGAAATTAGTTATAGCAATGAATTGCTCTTAAAATTATCCCGCTCCAATTACAGTAATTGTCGATAGAGCGAGAGCTTCGTCATGAAGGTATAATAAGAAACAAAAACTCACCAGGATGTTGCTTGTGTATAATTACTTAACTGGGTGTTTTACTATATATAAACCTATTTGTTTGTAGTAATAGGATGGTCCAAAGCAAAGAAGTAACCATAAAGTGCCTTAAACCTAGTTATTGGAGACCATTTGTATGTTACATCACAAACAAGAAGATCGTTGACCAGTTATAGTGATATAATCGGTCACAGCAATAAAATTCCCACGTTACTATAACACGCTACAGTCAGGCAATGTAGTAACACAACTCTTGCTGTGACGACATTTTTTTTGTTTACGATTTAGACAAATCAATAAGCGTTGTTTTTTTGTACTTTACGATATAATTGAAATCGTGCATTTATGCAGATATTGAGAAATGATTCAAGATTTAACCTCAATAAAAGAAATCTTTCGTAATTAAGTCTGATGACCTCTACATACCGTAGACAATTCATCTCATCGCATGATTACGTTATCTTAATACCGCGTATAAAGCTTTTGAAGTTTATTTATATAGCACCAGTCCAGTAGCACTTTTGATGCTCCATGTGGTTGAATGCCACGAAAGGTGAGCAAGTTGTTGTTTGTTTCCTTCCACTGAGCTATGAGAAACTACACTTAACCTGTTACGCAAATCTTACTGCCATTGTAACTCGTAACAAGTAAGCGTTTGCTGAATCAATTTCTTTACAGCACTATGGATAATGGGATTCTAAAAGCTGAAACAACGCACAAACACAAAGTATCTTGTATTATTGATTGATGTTTTAAAATATCATTGAATTCTATTTTTGCAGAGAAATGTTATTGTTTACGTATGACTAAGTTATGGCAAAGGAATATATTGTTAAATCCGCATACAGTATTCTGTCTATTATGAATAATTCAAAATAAATTCAATTTAAGAGAATGAAAATCACGATTAAAATTATTTTTCAGGAAAACGATGAAATATAGACAGTTTTATCATGCATTAAGCTAGGCTTTCTGAAAATCTATTTAAGGTGGGTTTTAGTATGGTATAATAAAGATATGATTAAATATGAATTGTACAGGAATCGTCGGCAATCTAAAAAAGTAGAATCGATAGTTTAGTTTAGACAGATATAAAGGACGCTTAATCCTAAAATCCTAAAATGGATATAGTATGTGATTTGAAGGCGGTCAACCGGACATATCTGTAAGTCCACGTGATTGGAACCATCACTTACTGTAGTAGGATTACCTCGAAACAAAATTCTTTTAATTTGTTCTGCAGTGGAGAATTTCAGATACTGCTAAACCGGGATTATTAGGATAAAACTTATACAGAATGAATATAGTATTCTTAAGTAACAAAAGCAATACATCTACACTGCCTTATAAAATCTTATTATTTTAGAGCTGATTTTATTTTTGTTGTATAAGTTTGCATTGCTTTTATAGCAATTTAAAGCTTTCCTATCTTGTTCTTTACAAAAGAATGAATTTTTATTCGAAAATTGCGAAGATAAAATCCTTTCCTGCAATAATCTTGAAAATGAGAAGTAGTTTAGAAGAATCTCAATGGAACTTTACTTAGAAGATTGTTTTCAATTTGTTTCTAAAGTAATGCCAATAATATTATAGCCTGGAGTCTTGTGGTGTGTACACTATAGTAGAATGTATTAAATACAGGTGAATTTGTCAATGTTTGTATATCTACCACATTCTTGACGTCGTTTCTGTTTCATATAACTTGCAAAATTAACAATTGGATGTGTGAATTTCTAGTTTCATGCGCTATATTACTAGAAGGTGCTTCCATAACTTAATATGAATCATAATTTACATCAAAGAGGCATTATAGCCAACTTTGGATGAACATCTTAAAGCTGCTTGCGTGCCAAAAAGGTCGTGCATCATATTGTTTAATTAAATAAATTAAAGTTATTTAGTTTTGTACATGAATATCTTTTACGAAGGAAAATGATCTAAAGTTGAAGTACTTTTAATATAGATGTCTACTCTTTCTGTTATAAGGTTGACAGTTTTCGCCATATCCACAAAACTTTATCAAGAAAATTTAGCAAAACTCAGTTGCCTTAAAGAAGCCCTCTACGTTTGTTCAAATTCACGTTAACATTTTGTGAGATATTCAGAAAATGCGCTCTAAGGCTTAAAGGATTTGTTCGAAATACTCACTAGATGACGCTATTGAAATATGTTATTACATATCAGTAAAATGTCAACTTAGTTATTGTTAAATCAGCGGCGACTTAGAAATTGACAAAGTGCTTTGTTCACAGTGACCGTTTAGAGAAAGTAATTTTGAGAAAATATGGAAATTATTCGTGAAGGTTTTCGATCCACGGATGAATTTTTACGATTTGAATGAAGCAACATCATAAAATACTTTATAGTTGATATGCAGAATTTCGTTTTGATCATGAGTCCGTCAGTGATGGACCTTGTGAAGGTGGATCAAAGTCAGTTATGATTCCAAGAAGCATCGATGATGGCAAGTGACGTACGGCGAGATAGAGCCATCCCTTGGGATATCGCAGGCTGAAATACATTCTTTTTTGCAGTTAGTTGTGTTACACGTCCAAACCGCACTACGCGTCATGCAGGGTTACCGAAGTAAGCGGGTTGCCAAGCCAGCTGCAGTGGAAAAGGGCGGGGTCGATGAAAGGATTAAAATGAGTGAAAGGTTGTTTCAAAACCTTACATTTACCATAAATCTACAGCTTTTTTTTGTTGGTTTTTTTTTGTTAGTATGCTCATGCTTATTGTTAATAATCACTTATTTATAGCTTATATACAACGTGAACTAAAAAAACGTACCCCTGCTTCAAGTGTATATTCTGAATTTCAAAATACTATCCTCAATGAAAATTATTTCTTTGTTGGCGAGGAATTTTCTGGTTTGATTTGATTTGTCTATGAATGGACTAGAAGTATTAGTTTTCACATTGTTCCCGTATACTTTCTATTCCAACTTTTTTGTGTGTGATTTTTCAGGTATTTTGTGACTTTTTTGGGCCCGTTATGCAATTTTCTGCAAATTTGGTCCTCTTGGTTGAAGTTGATAAAGTGAACGGTTTACGAGTTATTTGCAATTTCATCAATCACGGTCAATTAAGTACTACCGCACCAAAACTTAGTAAGTGGGACGTGGACTAAAAGTCATAGTTGTCAAATAGTTTATTAAGTTAAACAAAGTATTAATTAACAAACAAATTAGTTGATTAAATGTTCGAATTGTTCACCGTTGACTGCTATGGATTTACGAATTCTTTTCATGATTGACTGACTTACGTTGAAAAATAATTGCGGGCCATCTCTTATTAAATTAGAGCAATCAAAAATTCGTTATTGGAGATGTTGGACGTTTGTAATTGGCACAGAATACACCATGTCTTTTAAACGACCCCAGAGAAAAAAATCCATAGGGTTTAAATCCGGTGAACGTGCTGGCCAAGCAACCGGTCCTCGACATCCAATCCAGTTTGCATTAAAAGTTTGATTCAATGACCGCCTAGCAGTGAGTGCAAAATGAGATGTCGCACCATCGTGCATGAAACATCCGACCACTAACATCCAGATGGACATCTTCTAATAACTCGGATAAATCTGTCAATTTTTGGTGGCTTCAAACAACCTGTGAGAACCCGATATGAATAGAATTTTTATAAATTGATAATATGTACCAGTTTCACGAAGACTCCGGTAAATGTTGGTTAACGTCTTTTTATTCGGTATCCGCCGATTTGGAAATGCCTGGCAATATAAACTAACAGCTTCAGCACAATTCCCAAATGCTCTGCCATACATTATGCGCATATCTGCCATTTCGGAGTAGGAATACCGATTATTATTCATTATGGATAAAGAAATTATATGAAAACTGATCAAAAATCACAATATGACAATTAGTCCACTGTCCACTTACTAAATTATGGTGCGGTAGTAGTTAATTGACGATGATCGTTGAAATTGCAAATAACTTGTAAACTGTTCACTTTATTAACTTGAACCAAGAGGATCAAATTTTCAGAAAATTTAATAACGGGCCCAAAAAGGTCAACAAAACATCTGAAAAATCACACACAAAAAAGTTGGAATAGAAAGTATACGGGAACAATGTGAAAACTAATTCTTGCAGTCTATTCATGGACAATCCAATCAAACCAGAAAAATCTTCGTTAACAAAGAAATAATTTTTATTGCGGATAGTATTTTGAAATTCCTAAAGGTTTTCGAAACGATGTTCAAAATTCAACTTTGAGGGCCTGCCACTTTGTAGCCATACATTTTATAGACAAATATCTGACTTCTTTTCGCCGTCGATTTATGTGTAGAATATACACTTGAAGCAGGGTTACGTTTTTTTGGTTCACGTTGTGTTATATATATATATATATATATATATATATATATATATATATATATATATATATATATATATATATATATATCTTAGTCGTAGACACTTCAGCCCTGGTCAATCGATGATTGTTGGTGTTGTGATGTTTTGTGTTATTGTATAGTTAACAATCATGAGATGTGGTTAATTTTGGTGTAAAAAAAGAAAAAAAAAGATTTAGATCTATTTGATTATTTAATAATGTGTGTGTTGTTTAGTGGGGTGTAGCGTTCGTAGTGTGATTAATTCGATTCGTTGTCCGGTTTCATGCCAGGTCGTCATCGAATAGACGGAGGGATACGGAGGGCATATGGGATATTATCTAGGGATCTCTCTGGAAGGTCGTCAAGAAGTTGTGTAACGATCGCTGAGGGATGCTTGAATTTTAATTTCGGTTTTCTTCGTGGTAACTGGGGGAAGCGGTAGTTGTAGGGAGTGATAAGGATTTCTTTAGTTGGGATAGTATCGCCGCAAATTCTTTTATGTGCGAAGGTTTTCTGAAGTGTTTAGTTCCTGTGTGTGATTGGTGGTATGTATAAATTATAATTATAAATCTACAGCTCACAATGCTCAGTACCCGGAAAATATTGTCTTTGTGCGCCACCACAATCTTAAGTTTTGCTTAGGCAGGATGTTAAATTAATCCTGTCTGACTGTGGAAGACAGCATTGCAGCTTACTCAGTAGAACCATTCATCACTCAAATTCAAACACACTCCAAAATAAGTTGATCCCAAAAGGTTAAGAAAATTTTGAAATACACGGTACGTCTTAAACTTATTGAACACACCTCGTACACATGAAAATTCTAAACAATGAAACGTTAATTAGAATACTTTTAAGTATCCCTCCTATACCTATAAGTTTATATTTCTAATTGTTATAAAACTCAGAATAAAATAGACAAAAGAATCACTATAATAGAAGTAATCAGTTTAATAATTCTTACCTCAACAAAATAAACGTTAGTTGCTGAATAATTTAAAAGTAGAACGGTCAGTGCTTTCGTCATAAATAATATCTTTACATTTTATTAATATTTTATCTTTAAAAATCGTATTAAGGCATACACACGATAGGTTTAAGTTTTAATACTTCAGTTCTGTAATTTATACTTAATAAAAATATTTAGTTGGTGTTCGGTATTTAATTGACTGTAAAATAACCAGAAGTAGTTAAAATAGAGTTTTGGAATCGATCTGGCTCATTACGCACTTTCAAACCGATTATTAAACTCAAAATAAACAACGATTAATTTCAATTATCAAAAGATGTAATCCGTTAAGGTTTTGTAGTAAATGCTACAAATTTTATCTCATCTGGCACAAATAAACAACAGAATAAATTAAATACTGGATGTATATATTGACAAATTGGCATGAAAATATGTACAAACACATGGTTTAAGGAAAAACCACTACGAAAATCAATGCTTATAGACTAAAAATTTCACCAAAATTTTAATACTACACACATTGAAAATAGATAAAGTTTGATTATCCCTTTTACTTACAATGATCAAAGATTAAGGCAATCATCGGAAATGTACTTAAATTGTAATCGTACTTGTATCTGTTTCGCGAGTAGCTGTCCGTTTTACACACGTGTATTTTTCAGGGGCTCTGCTTTAACATAACATTACATTATGCTTTAATGTTTGCCCTTCAAAACGTTTAACAAAATGAAGAATGTTTTCTTCCACATAAATATTAAAACTCTTATTTGCTTTTATGCATTCAATGTGGTATTGCTAACGATTTTAGGCATATACTAAATTCAATACCAATGATGTTTACCAAAGCCTAAATTTTACAAACTTTTAATTCGAATACTTAAAGGGTTACTTTAGGCTTTCTTTATATTATTATCGTCGCACTCTCTACTACTGAACACTGCCAACAGAATATTTGCTGTGTTATTTTCAAATCAACCTTCGCACTTTTTAAATTTCTTGAAGAAAATCACTATTATCTTCAACCCCCAATAAATTATTTATTTATAAATGTCTATATATTATTTATCCCTTTTTGGGTTATTTTATAAACCGAACCACACAAACCATTTTAATGGTCCTTTCAAAACAATGCGCGCGACCCTTATTTAAGCTCTGCTCGAACTATCTGAACTCGCTATCCTTTCAATTGGGCTCTCTTATATACATTCTGCCCGCCATATTACCAAAATCTTCACGTCGATATCCGAATTCACCTATCACAAACGAGATCTCACGCGTTTCTTAAGTGGAACAAGACATAAATGATGCGAAAAAACGTAGCCATCTTGTATTCACTTTTAAATTAACTGAAAACTCCGTAAAAATCATTAATTGCAATTACATTCACACAGTACATTCATCAGATCATAATTTATCTTTCTGTGATTGATTCACATGTGGGCGAACCCTTCCGCACAATTTAGGCAACAATATTTCAAAACTTCTACAAACGAAAGATGCATACATATTTCTTACTGCACGTTAATACATCAATACATCATAAACTCACTCACTCATACGTCTACAACCATTTCATCCAACCAAATTCCCTTATATACAGTAGCAAAGACGAGTAGTCTCTTACCAGTGCCGTGTCAATAAAAATTTACTCAAAACATTTCTCACCTAAGTTTAATGCTATCAACAGGAAATTCTATCTACAACTCTCAAATATTCTTTCATAAACTAACTAATGCTTCATTAACTTCCAATGGCGTATCATTTACACCAACATACAGTCTGCATACAAAAAAAAATGTTTTCATGCAAACACTTCATTTAAATTCAAAATACGTTACATACATTATCAAAATACTACACATTCATGATGCGTCAAAATAACCTTACAGTTGTTAGAAAGAACAGTTACCGATAAATTTCGTATAATTAGACTGAAGCTCAAAAATGTAGACGGAAGCGGAGACGAGGACAAGGAGTGGACGTTGACGGAGACGGAGACGGAGACCGAGACGGAGACGGAGACGGAGACCGAGACGGGGACGGGGACGGGGACGGGACGGGACGGGACGGGGACGGAGACGGAGACGGAGACGGGACAGGGACAGGGACAGGGACGGGGACAGGGACGGGGACGGGACAGGGACAGGGACGGGACGGGGACGGAGACGGAGACGGAGACGGAGACGGAGACGGAGACGGAGACGGAGACGGAGACGGAGACGGAGACGGAGACGGAGACGGAGACGGAGACGAGAAGACGGAGACGGAGACGGAGACGGAGACGGAGACGGAGACGAGAAGACGAGACGGAGACGGAGACGAGACGGAGACGGAGACGGAGACGGAGACAGGAGACGAGAGACGGAGACGGAGACGGAGACGGAGACGAGACGGGACAGGGAAGGGACGGGAGACGGAGGGACGGGACAGGGACAGGGACGGGACGGGACGAGGGACGGGACGGGACGGGACGGGACGGGACGGGGACGGGACGGAGACGGAGACGGAGACGGAGACGGAGACGGAGACGAGACGGAGACGGAGACAGAGACGAGACGAGACGGAGACGAGAGACGAGACGGACAGGACGGAGGACGGAGACGGAGACGGGACGGACGGACGGGACGGAGACAGGAGACGGAGACGGAGACAGGAGACGGACGGAGACGGAGACGGAGACGGAGACGGAGACGGAGACGGAGACGAGACGGAGACGGAGACGAGACGGACGGGACGGAGGGACGGGACGGGACAGGGACAGGGACGGGACGGGACGGGACGGGACGGACGGGACGGGACGGGACGGGACAGGACGGGACGGGACGGAGACGGGAGACGGAGACGGAGACGGAGACGGAGACGGAGACAGGAGACAGAGGAGACGGGACGAGACGGAGACGGAGACGGAGACAGGAGACGAGACGAGACGAGACGAGACGGAGACGAGACGAAGAGACGGAGACAGAGACGAGACGGACGAGACGAGACGAGACAGACGGGACGAGAGACGAGACGGACGGACGGACGAGACGGAGACGGACGAGACGGACGAGACGAGACGAGACGGAGACGGAGACGAGACGAGACGAGACTGAGACGAGACGAGACGAGACGAGACGAGACGAGACGAGACGAGACTGAGACGGACGGAGACTGAGACTGGACGAGAGAGACGGAGAAGAGACGAGACTGAGACGAGACTGAGACGGACTGAGACTGAGACTGAGGGACTGAGACATGAGACTGAGACGACAGAGACTGAGACTGAGACTGAGACTGAGACTGAGACTGAGACGAGACTGAGACTGAGACTGAGACTGAGACTGAGACTGAGACTGAGACTGAGACTGAGACTGAGACTGAGACTGAGACTGAGACTGAGACTGAGACTGAGACTGAGACTGAGACTGAGACTGAGACTGAGACTGAGACTGAGACTGAGACTGAGACTGTGACTGGACGAGACTGAGACTGAGACTGTGACTGTGACTGAGACTGAGGCTGATACTGAGACTGACACTGAAACTGAGACTGAGACTGAGACTGAGACTGAGACTGAGACTGAGACTGCGACTGAGACTGAGACTGCGACTGAGACTGAGACTGAGACCGAGACCGAGACCGAGACCGATACCGAGACCGAGACCGAGACTGAGATTGAGACTGAGACTGAGATTGATACTGAGACAGACTGTGACTGAGATTGAGTCTGAGACTGAGACAGAAACTGGCACGGATACGGGCGAGTACGCGGACACAGGCACGGGCACAGGCACAGACACACACAGACTCAGGCACAGACGCAGACGCAGACGCAGACGCAGACGCAGACGCAGACGCAGACGCAGACGCAGACGCAGACGCGTAGGAAAATCACATCATGAGCAAGATCTAGAGCTGCTTCTACATCATTTGAACAAGCCATGCAGGAACGGAAGCAAATATTAATTTATAATTACTTTAAGTATTCTTTACAGCTAGTTGAAATATTTCCACACTCAACAAGCTCGTAGGTTTAGTGCATACATAGTGAGTAATGAACACTTTACTGTTGTTATAGCTAATTGCTTTGAACTCCAGAGCTCCGTCATGTAATAAGGACAAATACGATATACCGTTAGCTTGGTTTTACATGGTTGAAACTCTGGTGCAATTGGCAGAAGTCGAGACGAAGGTGATAAATGCCTTACGTACACTCGCTGTGAGTAACCGTCAAACCTAGTCGTTCCCTATCGGATGATCATTGCACAACGAGACGGTGTACTTAGCGTGTCAAGAATCCAAACTTTGGAATATGAAGATGTGAAAATAATTTTATCAAATGAACCATAATATATCAAAATCTGACTTACGAAGACAACAATATTTATGTTGATTATGTAAGTAGCAACATAAAAGGGTGTAAAGGATTAGAGAACTTACCTCCTAATGAAGCGACAGGTCACTTAGCTTTATATCCGTATTAAACAAAGTAGAAATATTTATTATTAGTATTACATAATGCAAGTGCTTGAAACAAAACAAGTTTTACTGAAGTGTACCTTACAATCTCAATTGTTTTTAGCCCGTCTCGCTTGCTTAAGAGTAAATTTTTAACAGACGCCAACTAGACAAAAATTAGTCAACTCAAATGAATCAAACGACATCTAAACTTTCTTTTCGACGAATCGAGAAATCCGTGTTTTTGTTATTACAAATTTGAATCAGAACCAGATTGAATATGTACAGGACCTTGACACGTATACTTTCATAGAAATAAATACGTTACTTTGAAAATTTTATTTAATCCTGCATGGCATAAGAGAGGAAAACAATGACCTTTCCGTGGAATCAAGAAAATTAGCCACCTTCCATAAATTGGTTAAAACCGTTTCAAGATGACTAATTCGTAGGTATCACGTCTTCCCTACCAGCCAGTAAATAAAACTTCGTAAAATATTAAATGTTTTGTTGTGAGACACATGAACAATAACAATTTCAGGATCGCGACTAATACCGTTACAAGTTTACAAGAAAAATAAAAAAGGATGGTTTATTTTCCCAACTAGGAAAGCACATTTTTGCGACAACGAAATTTTAGTTTCGTTACATTACTTCATAATTCCTCCTATTGAAAAACGAAACTGCTGAGACAGAATTCAAACGTTACCTGTACGTTGGCAGTGCTACAATTTCGTAAATTTTAGTGGCGCTACTCGTATAATAGAAAATTTTGGTTTTGAAATCAGGAAAGTGACAAAATAAATTATTTACTTACCTTTACTGAATTTTGTAAGATTTTGTGTATCCTATTGTAGATGGCATATTCAGTTTCTCAAAACACGTTAATTGAGTGATAACAAGTACTCTTTCCCTTATTGTTAACACAAAATAAATATACAGTCAGTAGTAAATTTAATTAATCACAAAATTAATATTTGATGTGATAGTGGATAGTAATGCTGTGTATTTCGTTTATAGTACAGTAAAAATTATTATAATTACCAGCATTAGTTTGTTTCCCTTAATAACATCGAATACAACCTACGTTCATACTATCAGTTTTCTTGGCAGACTGCAAGCATTCCATTTCAGAACCTTTACAGATTGAACATACGATATAATACTGAAATACGCTTTGGTAAGCAGTATAACCGCCAGACACCTTTACAGGTAAGTACTGTGGTTGAAGTTATATTATCCTATAAAGCATAATTTAACTTGACTATGCGCAAGAATGCTTTTAACAATTAATTTACTATCTAATGTGTAGACAGAGTGTATAATGCAATAAAATGTTACAGTGCGGATTTTCATCGTTGAAGTGTAAATTACGTGAGAGTGAAAATGCTTTAATCAGAAATGAATAAGACTGAAGGAAGTAGGTAAATTATAACTTATATTAAAATATAAAGGGGAAAAAAATGCTGAAGCATATGGAACATGGATCTTAAATATTTTATTAAATTGAAGCAAGTTGGAAACGTACGAGGCGTGTAAATTTTTCAATTTCATATCATTTTGTAGAGGTTGAACTAGTGCAAACTTGAGGCATTATCAATTCGTGTTGCACTTGAACAGTTTTGCGCTAGTGGAAACGCTATAAAATCTAATGTACGTCATGAATGCAGGAAAAAGAATAAGAAACAAAAAGTTAACTGTCAATTTATATTTCTTTATAGGTTTCAGTTATTCTCAAATTCTATTTATCCTAGAAAAATTATTAGGTAAGAGTATAAAACTGTAATTTACATCAATCAAGTTGTGGTTTACTTTATATACAATCCATAAAATTGGACACTAAGTGTAACTTTTTTTTTACATCAATTTGTTTATTGTAACTTGGCTAATGCATGGTTTGGTGAATGTGTTCACATGTGGCTATAAGCAGGTGGGCGATTTCTAATATTTTCAAGAGTAATAAGGTAGCTTTAAACGTTGGTAGCAATTTTTAATTCAGGTAGCTAACAATTCTATATTCATTAAATGAGATATTCTATCATCTAAGCAAATCACAAGCAAATGGTAGAGCACTCGGTTGCGTGGAAGAGAATTTAGTAACTGCACCATGGGAAGTTGTTATTGTTAATCAGCTTTATAATAAGCGATGCGTCACGAATATATTATAGGAGATTTCCACAATTTTCGAAATGGGAACATGCATTTCGAAATTTTTAGTGTACCCTGAATATCTGTATTTTCTAAAATTTTAAATTAAAATTTTGTGTTAACACCTTTTACTTTAATTATTTGTGTTTTTCAAGTCTTTTCCGAACAAATCAGGCTTTAAAAGTCTATTTTTAATTTTAAAGGTTTGTTTTCCTTATCCTCACATCTGAAGGTTGGAACATTCTGAAAAACTAATGACAGAAAATAAGTACTGTTCCAGATTTACACAGTCGGATTTTTCGTCAAATTGCCCATGTTACCCCAATAATGCTATTCATACTACATAAAATTTAACCCATACTCAATGTCAGTGACTCGAAAACTTTGTAGTCGGGTCGTTTGAGAATTTGTGATCTGAAATTGGCTTCATTCAACTGGTTGAACGTGAAATAAAGGTCACTGTACTAGGAATTAAGCAAACGTATTACCCCATATCTCCCACTCTACAAAGCCATTTCGAACTCAAATAACGTCAGTCAACCGAATGGTTCTTTCATTCAGAGTCGCCCATGTCACAAAATTGATATAATAACTGTAGCGCCATCATCTGGAGGGTTTACGATTTTTGCAATTGTCAAGAGTTTGTCGTATGATTTTTGGCCTTTGCAATTCCACTGTACCTGGCAGTGCGTGATTGACCGTATCGTTGCTGCTAACCTCGAATATAACTGTTCTATTTATTGTACATTCATTTGAACGCTATTTCTAACCAACCCATGTGGGTAATGTATAGTAAAAAGAGGTAAGTGAAGAAAACCCGCCAAAGCCTGACCCAAGCCAGGTTACAAAAGGGTGAGGGTTAGAGGAGTAACACCGATTTAAAAAACCATGGTTCAGCTGGACCGGTTGATAGCACCATGTAAGGGCTCTAGCTCAGGAATACGACTGAAAACAGGTCAGTGGCACACAAAGCAGAAGAGGACAATCTCCCAATGGCGGAACAGGCGGAAGAGCCAACAGGGTCTGGACCGGTTGATAGCACCATGTAAGGGCTCTAGCTCAGGAATACGACTGAAAACAGGTCAATGGCACACAAAGCAGAAGAGGACAATCTCCCAATGGCGGAACAGGCGGAAGAGCCAACAAGGTCTGGCCCAGAATGGGCGGCTGCAGTACCGGGTCTTCCAAGAGAGAGTTATAGCGTTAGGTCTTAGCAGCTTTACATACGTAAAAATAAGGGGCAGAGAGAACAATATGCAGGATGAAAAATAAGAAAATAATTCCCGTGTGGAAGACCACACGGCTCTCGGAGCCCAGTTTTAAACCTCAATCGACAATACAAGCAAGCAATCACACTCGATGCAAAACACAGAAGAAGAACAAGGTCTAGCAACAAAGAAAAAAAGAAGTAATAATAGCAATAGAAAAGATGAGTCCAGATATACTGTTATTGACGGAAACAAAGAAAAAATGCACATGTCAAGAAATATAATCGAAATTATATCCATATATGGAGTGAGGCAGGAAAGAGCGAACCAGCAAAGAACGGAGTTTCAATATTAGTTAAAAAGAGACTGAGAAATAAAATACTCGAATGGCAACAAATAAATGAGCGACTATGAATAATAGAAATGAAAATAAAAGGGCAGAATGTGACAATCATATGCGTATACGCCATAAACGACGACGCACGAGTAGATGAGAAAGAAGAATTTTTTAACATCCTTGATGAACTCATAGTAAGTGTGAGTAAACAAGGTGAACTAATAATAATTGGAGACATGAACAGGAGGGTTGGAAGAAAAATTAACGATACGAGAGTGGGAAGATATGGAAAAGAGGCAGTGAATGAAAATGGGAAAAGCCTACTCTCCCTGTACGGTTGGATCACTTTTAATCCAAGCTAGTGTGATCATAGACGTAGACAAGGCGCGGATTGTAATATTTTTGATCTATAACGTATCTTAAGATTTTTCGATAAATTGGTTAGTAGTACTGCAGCGCACAGCCCTCGCTTTGACACGCCGTTAGTGGTGTGATTCCTCCATATTTATCCTTTATGCAGATCACTGCCCGATATGCTTTCTCTTGTGTCACAAAATCCGTGCATTTCTATACCTTTCCCGTTTACTGGATGTGGTGCAGAGTGGACCATGATTAATCTTCTTTCATTGTTTGTAACACCTCTTCCATTTCATTTATTAGTATGTTTCGTTTATGCTATCACTTTATTTCTTTCTTTTCCCCATATTATGCTGCATGTACTAATTTAATTTCTCTTGGCTCTAGATGATGTCTACAAGATCCTGCTGTAGTCGTCGACCTGCGTACATGACTTCGTTTCAATTATTACTTGATGTTGGTGCGAAATGATGTGTCGAACACCACGTTCAGCTTTGTTGTTGCGCTAGACTCTTTCACCAGTGCTTGAGAAGGAGTGTAGCAGTTTTTCTCCTTTGCTTCTCCCGGGAACCATCTTCATCGGCCCTAACTCCCGTTACTCTTACAGGAATGTCCCATACTGATTCCGATTATCTGTGTTTTTTTTTGTAATTGTTTTGTAGTTGTTTCAATCGTGCTACTGTTGGTGAGCGCCTGTTGTTGGGTGCTGACTTCTTTGAATCTCCAAAATCTGTAAACTTAAGTCATCTTCTATCCTGGCTACCATTGCGGTTATTGTCCGAGCTTTTTTATTGTAGTCTTTTATTTGTTCGGATAGTACCCATTTAAATTCCGTCTGCTGATCCAGCAAGTTGCTTTTCGCTTTCTTGGCACTACTTGAGATTATTTCGGCGTAATCTTTGGCCCCTAAGAGGACGTTTATTGAACGTGTGTGTATTTATTGTTGGATCTGCTAAAATCACGCTGTGACAGGGTTTCATGTCTAATTCACATTCCTTTGATGATCGCTTTCCCGTTATTTAGGACATTAAAATTAAGCGGTTACTCGATTGCCGTAGTTTTATGTGCACTGTTATTTTTGATTTTGCAGATGTTAGTTTGCTGTTTGCCAGGTTTGTGACATTGAGTTTATGCTCAAGTAATTTTAATTCCTGAGCTGCTAGCTTATTAATAAGTGATACTTGTTACGCTGAGTCAATTAGAACTCTTAGTAACTGATATTCAGCGAACAGATCTCGCACGATTCCGTAGCTACATGAGACACTAATTTCATTGGTGTTGAAGATTGACCTGATTGCTTGATTGATTGGTGCAGTAGGGTATGATAGGGATACACGCAAATTGCACAGTTCACTGTTTAATAACACTTTGTATTATAGTTTGCTCCATTTACTTGAAACAGTCTTTTCTCTTCAATCATTTTATTTCTCACGTCACTTGATTCGTTAAACTCGGGGCAGAGCTCTATAAGATGCTGTTGCTTGCAGTATTGACATTTCCATTGATTTCATCTACGCCATGTCTGGACGTTACCGGTTATCGTGTGTACTTGTTTTTCGGTGTTAATACCTCTAGTGGTTGAAATTTCATCTTTGGGGAATCCGTCACATCTTGTAAAATTTCCAAGATTTTGATGGACCGCTTTAGGGACTGTTCAAACAAACTGTTTCTTTCTTCATACCATTTCCTCGAGATGATTCTTTATAACAATGGCCCTTATGATGTTGTGTTTCTTCCCAGTTTCGTTATAACTTCCGTACAGTCATGTACAGTGCCATGCAGTCGTTCTATTTTCTTCCTTTTTTTCAATCTGAGAGAAGCCTAAAATTTTGTCCAGCAGTTTGGACACCAGAATCCTCACATGACTATGATATGATTGTTTGTTTCCCATGTGGTCTTGTAATTTTCATCGGTTACGTGAGGATGTATTAACCTTTCAGATTCTCTATCTAAGAAGGCTTTGAGGTAATGCTCCTTCTGCGCGTTTGATAGTGTCCTACAGGTATGAACTGTCGTCTAAAATAGGTCATGAAATGATGCCCAGTTTTCATACCCTGTACGGAATATTGTTGTCTTGATGTTTAACAGCGATATTGTTCATGCTGTTGGAATCGTCACATATTGGCCTTCTGCGTTCTAATTCGAATGGTTTGTTCTTCATCCTTTCCTCGCTTTTATTTGATTCGAGTTTTCATTGGAGTCCATTCGAGTATTTCTTTTTGTCCGTATATATTTTATTTAATTGGTGCACATACCGTCATTTATTATAATCGTGGTCCTATTGACCAAACTTGACTATTTCATCACGATTTTCCATTGTCTCGTCATTGATATCCTCCAATTTCTGTTGGCGGTCCATACCATACATTTTTCTCTTTGTTGACGCCGTATCTTTCTTCATATTCTCCATTTTCTCTTCATTTTATTGGTGAACGAATGCGTTTAATTTTTCCATCTTCACTACTCCTTTCTTGGTGTTCCGGAATGGACACTGCTTTTTGTTAGATGTGGCGTGTTCCTTGTGTGTGAGAGGCAATAATTCTCTAGCACTGGTTGGCTCGATCGCAGGTTAATGTTTGTTGCTTGAAGGATCATGAACAATCTTTTGATATTTGCGACTGTTTTGTTCAACTCAGAAGATGCATTTATGCAGATATTCTAAAGTTGAGGTACTGAATAACCCTGTCTAATATAGCATATGTGACTAATGGACTTTTAATGCAAGAGCAAATTTACAAATTACAAAGATTGTCACTTTGCGTTTTACATTGTGGTGATTTCTTGAGTCCTTGCATTATCAGTGCTTTAACAGCTATGGTGTTGTTGTTTAATACAATTTCCTATTTACATGCATAGTTGGCCTGCGACCGTATTTGATATGGTCTATAGTTAATGTTTAATAATTTAAATTTTAAATAAAAGGTCGTATTTTTATTCTGTTTAGTATTAACATTAAACAAATGCGCTTATGTTAAACATATTGGTTAAATCTGTAGTACTATAACTTTTTTTTTGTTTCAGGTGAGTACCGCTTTGTTAACTTACTCATTCTTTTAACCACTATAAGGTAAGGTTTGGTATTTTAGTCATTATTTTTACATATTTAACATGTTTTGCGCACGTTTCGAGTACATTAACAAGCTAAACGTTAAGTACGGAATAATTTCGAGTTCAATACTATCGATTAATCAATTCAGATTGTCTGATTTATTCAACACTATATTAAAACAATAACTAACGTTTGTTTTCCCAAATAGTGTTATTTAATATGTCGAATGGTGCAAGTTTCAACTAACGTTTAATGTTACTCTCTGGTGTGGGCTTCATATTTTTCCGGAAAATTCAGAATTTTCAATTGATATTTGACCATCAATCATCTGTATTATACAGGGTGAGGCAGCGAAGTATCCCTAACTTTAAAGTTAATTTAAAAAATAACAAAAAATGTGAGAACAAAATTTTATTGTGGGATCAGAACTGGAAGTTAATTTTACTTTGTTTTAAACAACACATCATTCAAGTGATGTTCCTCATTGTCAATACACTGCTGTGGTCGGTTTCTGAAGTTCTGCATAACTCTGCGGAATGCGGCCAACTTCGAGGCGTATTGCATACTTCAAAGTTTCTAGGGTCTTGGGACGTTGTTAAAATACCTTACTCTTGAAGTAGCCCCATAAAAAGAAGTCGCACGGAGATAAATCTGGTGAGCGCGCGGGCAATAGGATATCACCATACCGGGTCAACATTTCCCTCAAAACAGGGATCGAATTTATAGCAGTGTAAGCCGTGGAACTATCCTGCTGAAACCACACTAGTCCCATCTTAACGTGTTGAATCGTGGTTCAAGAAATCGTTGGATAATGTTTACATACCGCTCAGAATGTATGGTAACAGCGTAATTGTTCTCCTCAAAGAAATAAGGTCCAATGATGATTTAGCTGCTGACTGCACACCAAACTGTCGCTTCGGCAGTGTGTAGAGGTCTCTGATGAATTATTTTAGGGTTTACACTGCTCAAATAATGCACAGTCTGGTTGTTCAAACTTCCAAAAATGTGGAAATGCGCCTCGTCACTGTACAAAACACGTGCATCTTGAGGCAAGTTTTGGATCAAGGTTTCACAAGCCTGTAGTCGATTTTTCCAATCCTGTTGTGAGAGTTCGTGAGTGATGACCATCTTATATGGATGGAAGTGAAGCTCTTCATGGAGAATTCGACGCACAGTACGGTTAGAAAGCGCAAGGGCAGATGTACGCTTGCGAGTAGAACGCTTAGGAAACTGAAAAATCGATCCTATTACGCGGTCAATGTTTTCTTAAGTTCGGGCAGTCCTCTGAGTCCCAACTCTCTTTCGAAGAACACTACCACGTGTATGGAAGTTCTCCACTCATAACAAAATGGATTTTCAGGCAGGAACAGTATTGCGAGGAGCAATAACGCGTACGCAGCACACGCTGCACTGCAATAATAGGCTTGCGGAAAAATACGTCTCGACAGCAAAAGCGCGTTGCTGGTTTGACCAAACCATGACTACAACTAATGGTTGCCCCACAATTTACTTTTTTAATTTTAGTTTAATGTTACTGTTAGATGTCAGTCGAAATCGACAAAGCGTCAGGTTTTTGTTTTTCATAGTACTCTAATTACCAAACTAAGGAACAACCTGTAATAATTTTGTGTAAGATAAAAATAATGGAAAAATTGAAAATTCCGCAACAGATGCTTCGCAAAGTTGTGCAGAACTTCAGAAACCAACTACAGCAGTGTATTGACAATAAGGTATATCACTTAAATGATATGTTGTTTAAAACAAAGTAAAATTAACTTCCTGTTGTACCCTTCTGATTCCACAATAAATTTTTGTTCTCACATCTTCTGTTATTTTTTAATTTACCTTCAAAGTTAGGGATACTTTGCTGCCTCACCCTGTACAGATAAACTAATTTTTATGAACGAAAATTTACAAAACGAGCCTCTACGTTTAAATGTTATTTCCATTATATGTACCCAACAACACCGCTTCATTTTATACCACATGACTAACTTCATACATTTTATAACTGAAAAAGGTGTTAGCCATTCGCAGCGTAGGTTAACCGACTTCAGTGTAGTTTATGTAAAATTATAACCTAACGTGATTCTGAAAATAATATTGATATATTATTATGTTTTTCTTATGAACGAATAAGTTCAAATGTAAATATGTAATTAAAAATTATTATTAATTTTATTAAATACACTAATAAACGGTTTACCTCGAGTAGGATTTGAACCTACGTCCTGTACTTTGCTAAAGTACCGCGCTAACTAACTGCGCTATCGAAGTACAAGCCCCAATCGATGTAAATTTGGTCTTTATGTATGTAGAACTGATGTAAATTCTAGTGTGGTACTCTAGCAAAGTACAGGTCGTAGATTCAAATACTACTCGAAGTAAACTTTTTGTTTATGTATTTAATAAAATTAATAATAATTTTTAATTAAATATTGATATGTATCCCTCGATCTACGACTTTTGAAAGTCAAAGTGTGACAAGCTACGTTTTTCATAATTTTGATGAATGATGTAGCTTTCGGCTTAATAATTCATAAAAATTCCATCAACCTCCAATCTCGGAAATTTAATAAAGATTTATTAAACCTCAAACATTTATCTTCATAATTTGGCAAAAAGCAGCTTGTCACATTTGAACCGACATATGCATAGGGATGTAACTATCAAATAAATCCCTTATTCTAAATTGTGTGCTATAGTTTGACGTTTTATTTTACTAAACCAGTTACAAGTGTTAGCGTCCCTATAGTTATTATTTTTTGCAAACTTTTCTACTATAACTGTTCCTCAACTAGTCAAATACTTTCATTCTAGGTCTAAATAGTATTGTTCATGATATAATAGGTGTCACACGTGTGTGATTGTTTTGGTGTTATAATAGGTGATTGTGTATGTATAAAAATTTTAGATTGATTTATTTTAAATTTATGATGATACAGGAAAAATTCAGCACTTGCTCTTGTAAGCTGCATTAAAAATTTGAGAACCGTTTATTTGTGTAAAATTTAGAATGAGGAGCTATTATATTGCTGTTTTTAACACTTAAGAATTTTTTAGACCTTTCGCTTGTACTTGTCGTTGAGAGAGGGAGAGAGAGGGTGTTGTGAAAATTTTAGTCTGATTGCTACAATTGGGTTGTCATCTATAAAGCAAGTGTCAACTTATAGTCGTTATAATGAAACGAGAAGTTTTAAAGTTTTACCGACCCCAGTTGGATATCGTTTTCAGTGTTCCTTGTTTGGTTCATGAGTTAAAATAAGGGATGAAGTGCTAATGTGTGATTTCGTTTAATTGCATGTTTTTTTTTGTGTGGGAGGAAGAGGAGAAATCTGTTATACGTATTTTGTTATTCGAAATTTAGATTTTAAGAGTAGAGGTCACGTAGTACAGCAGAAGTTGTGAGGGGGTGCAGGCCCACCGAGGGCTAGTAGTGTAGATGAGGGTGTGTGGTGAATAGATACAGGAGATGGTGGTTGATTCTGTAATCTGCCATGGCTTTATTTAAAGCGATTCGCAATTACGTATTTTTGATTACTTACGACGTCAACAACCCGTTAGTATTGAAGAGTGTGAAGAACTTCGTGTATATTTGAAATACTGGGGTTTACGGTTCTTCAGTTTGGGTTAGCCTATTTCTATCTTCTTATACCCAAGGTAGCTGAGAGTTGTGTAGAGATGGTTCCGCGGATTTGATTAAGAAGGAAGTTGAACTATGGAAGTCACCGAACTGGAAGTTACGTTATGTGAATTTTATTTTATGATGCGAGTAGTAACTGCCGTATATTACTGGGTGTTGCGCTATAAAGTATATGAACAGTAATGATATTATCTTAAAGAAGAATTAACAGTTATGTCGTGCTAAAATTTCGTACAAATGGACAAATGATGGAATTTTCGTTGTCGGGGCACAAAACAGTAAGATCTGTTTCACTGTTTGTTTATTTGAATTTTATTTTCCCTGTGATGACAGAAAATATGTAAATAATTATTTTGTAGATTTTGTATACGCTAACGTGAAATTCCATAAATGCAGTGTTTAATATTTTAAATTTGTTTACCGTCTATTCATTCATTATGTTATTTTTAAAGTTGAGTTAATTGCAATTTGTGCAAAACGATCTTGCGGAACTTGACGTATTTATTTGTGATCTTTATTTCTTTGGTTGCCATTTTCCTTTGTACAATGCGTTTAGTGACTAAATCCGGCACAATTATATTTCTTTATCTAACATGTTATCTTTATACTAATTATAAGTTATTTCAAAAGTTTTCTTGCGCTTGTTTGTGAGTTCGAAATTAAAACATGTCAAGTTTTTCAGAATTAAAACCATTATTGGTTGAGTAATATTTTGCGTTTCATTAAGTAAAAATCATGATTATTTTTATTAAGTTTAAATAGATATCCTATTATTTGATTTTAATGTGAAACTTTTATGCAGTTTTGATACCAATTTATTGATGAACTTTATGTTATCTGGACTATTAAGTTGAGATTTCTAGTTAAGATCATTTTATTTTCATAAGTTAAAATATTAAAATAAATTTACAGAGTTATTTTTGGTTAGTGTTGTTTTATGTTGTGAAGCTTATTAGCGTTTTAAAGTAAATATTTAAGTTTCAAGTAATCAAGGTCAAGGCTTGAGTCAGAAAATGAAAATTTGGAAAGAGCGCGAGGAACTGTGTTACTACGAATCGCGCGAGTAGCTAAGGCTTAGTAACGAGATTATTTTGAAAATTGGAAGTCTGGTGACGCCTTAGTGACATTTCATTACTGTTTTTGGCTTGTAACGGGTGCCTTTTGTGAAGTAAGAACCACGATCCTACCTCTGAGATATGACGGTGCCATGCGCTTTACCTTTACATACTGATGTAACATCATACATCATAATGTTATTAGTAGTGTAACGCTAGTGACGTTTAGTAAACTATACAAAAGTAATCCCGCGTGAAAATTCTAATTTATATGATTAGAATGCTTCGTTACATATGAAATATGCTATAATTCGTAAATATTCTCACAAAATATCCGACAATGATTGTGTTATGTTTACCAAATTGATTAATTTTTTTTACCCTAATAAAGAACGCGAGTAACACAAAATCATCCGATATAGTTACTCCACATTCAAAACTTTCTTAATTTAAATACAGGGGACACGCAGAACACGCATAAGGACATGGAGGCATCATAAACTTAAGTGACTAAGTGCTGCTAAGTTAAGTTGAAACAAACCCACTCCTTTAAATTTTACTGTCAGGCTGTGGGATTTTAAAAACCAATTTGAAAATTTTTTTTTACAATTTTATTTATAACCAATAATGGCTAAAACTCTATTGATGTCGCTTTAGATCCATATATTAGTTCTACGGGGTTAAGGTTGTCTATTTAATGTTTCTCAATAAAAATGCAGTTAAAGAAATACCTGCACCACTATAATTTTGCAGTAGTTATACGAATAATGATTTGAATTGTGTCATTAATAACAACGTGAGATTAGAATAAGTTTTTCTTTCTATATTATTTCGAATTCAACACAAAGAGTAACCGTTTTCTTTTATATTTCACTATTAAATGCATTCAGAACGGAGCAAACAACATACAACACCGCCTTGAGACCCTAAAAATGAAAATGTATTGTTATTCGAAATGAAAAATACAAGATGAACTACAACTGAGGTCCCTAGATTAATCATAAATACATTTGATAAAGTTTAATGCTCGTGTAGGTATTTTTTAACAAATATTGTTTATTAAGAAAAAAGTGCATTATTAAATTTATTGACAAATTCAAAACTGTATTTAGCCTGAATTAACCGTTAATTGCTTCTTTCTTTAGAGGAATACTCTATTTAGGTTGTTAAGATATATAGTGGATGTAAAGTGGTTTGTCCCGAATCAAACAACATGCTTATAAATTTTCCCAAGACGCTTACTAGATCCAGGTCACGCATAATTCTAACCGACAGTTAGATACGACTTTCTAAAACTTTCATATTTTAAATGCAAACAAATTTTGTTTCGAATTGGCATATATAAAATGTATCTACTTGTTGACATTTTTTTCGAACTTTGTGTTTAATAGATACCTATTGGATTTTTACATAAAATGTAGAAATCTTTTAAGTAACTTAAAGATTACTTTGGTTACTTCTCTGTATATCGGCAATTTATGGTTTGTGTAAGTGTGTTCTTCAGCGAGACAGTATAGGATATATGTTTATCTAGTTTTTTAGCAGGATCTTAAGTATTATGTTGCATTAATAAAAATGATAAAAAGTAAATAGAGCACATACTTTCTGCTCAAGTACAATTTTTTAACGGTACATATATACGTAGATACTGTTAGACGGTAGTCTCTATTCAAAACCACGTTTTATTATCAAATATTACTTATATATGTGAAACGTGAGGTTTGTAGCTTCTAATATTTTCATTGGCAGTCATTCACTGTGCATATCAGATTTTAGTAAAGTCCTAGAAAAATGCGCTCTTAAAATTTAAATTTTTCGTCTAATTCCGAGAAAAAAATTTTTTCAACGCAGTTGTGTTGTAGAAGTGGTAATCTATCATTTGATGTAATAATTTTTCCAAAATATGAAAAATTACACTTAAATTGCCAATTCCATTTTGAAACAACAAAAGCACTTAAAACACACCTTTTGTACTTACGTAAGCTCAGAAGAAACATATGCATGCCATTTATCCATTTAATGTATCTAAATGCTCTTTAAATTACCAAATTCAATTTTAAAACAACACTTAAAACATGACTTGTAATTTTCGGTGCAGCGTTAATAATCATTGTAGGATAATGAACGCAGTTTTTGCTGTGAAAGCATTTAGCGAACATTCTATTTCTATGTCATCAATTTACATTACAACTTTTAAACAGGATTTGTAAAAATATATGAATGCAATTGTGTCATTTGTGTTGCATAAATACATGCTGTAAAGTTTTCAGATTTACATGCATTTGAGAACTGTTTTAACTTTTATTTAACGCAAGCTTTCTTTTAACTGTATTATATTTTCACACTTTCTTTATATGCTTTATATGCTTTATATATGCTTTATATATGATATTTTGCAATAACCTTCTTAGTGTATTTTTAAGTTATTATTTCCTATAATTACAAAATTAATTGAAATTAACATTTTGTATTCAGCACTTACTCAAGGATTCAATTATTTCCTTAACTTATTATAAGTTAAAATTTGTAACGCAGCATGCAATTAAAATTTGCAAAAGGACTGCTTTACTTTGATGCAGAAATTTATGCATGAGTAAGTCAGACTTCAGATGTTTTTAATTTCACTTTTCTAGCGCAACTTGGACTATCACTCAAATTTTTTAGCTGTAGTAAAATTTTTGGATAATGGGAATAATTCATGAAAATAATAAAAATATAAAAACAATTTACATTTATTTTGTATAATGAAAAGATACAATAAATTCCACAAAAACATCACACATCCATCCTTCCAACGTAAGCAATATATTTTCAGTCTTTAGTATATTTTGCCGCACACACTCTAAATATTGATTAGCCTCCTTCAGTTCTTTATCCAGTTTTTCCGCTCGCTCCACCCCCACCACCTCACTATTCAAATAGTCATTGTGAAGCTTTGCAACCACCGAATACTTGTTTCCCTAAAGGCTTGAAGGGTCGGTGGATCGTGCTCATAATCCTGCTGTGTGAGATGCCCTTCTATAAGAGTCAAATTTTTCCTCCATATTGCAGGTTTCGCAACGGTGGTGGTTGTGGGGTGTTGCTATAACCGTGGTTGCTGGTGTTATGCTGAAAAATGAATAATTTTATTTGTACTAAAAATTCTCTATGAATTAATGAAAGGAAACTATAATATTAATTAATTAAAATTGTACATACCTCTCGAAATACTTGAAAATTCATCCTCTACATCACTATCCTGATGGAGATGATGGGGATGCTCTCTTCGAAGGGTGCTGGTTGCGTCATGTTATTTATGATGGGGATGGTCTCTTTGAAGGGTGCTAGTTGTGGTGTTATTTGATGGGCGCACCAAAACATCATGTAAAATACAAGGTTTGCCTGTCTTTTAGTGAAAGTTTAGATCGTTTACTGGATGAAGCCATTACTAATGGTGAATAATTAATGAGTATTCAATTAAAACTTTAACGTTATATACACATAGATCTGTTAACGTTAACAAAATTGATAACAAGTGGAAGTGGTTAGTACAATGACCTGAGCAAGCAAAGGTGATGCAGCATGAGTCATGAGAACAGTATTGATGTCAAGGTTAATATATGTTCCCAGTAAACGCTACAAAATGCAATCTATGCACACTGAAGCTCTTGCAACAAGTTATAAGCAGTTTTGACCTTGAATGCTAGGTTTATATTACTATATAAGGAGATAAAACAGTTTTGTACCAGTCAGTATATTGCACTCACGACTAGAATTGCAATTGTATACCTAAAGTACTTCTATAGTTACTTAAATTTTAATTTTTACATATCAAATAAATATAATATTTGTTTCCATTACTATATAATCGTGTGCTTCATATTTTCTTGCAGTGTTGGATACAGTTTTGAAGGTAACTATGAGTAACGGTATACCCAACAGTAGTGATATTGTTAATTTAACAAGAAATATTATTCCATTGTTGAAAACCAAAATGAATTTGTAAGGCACATCCGTATAATTAACACTAATATTAAGCTATTGCGAGATATAATTCAAAATAAAATTTATTTAGAGACATGCGAAAATTTGCTTAAACTCGAAAGTAATTTATCATTGCTAAAGTGTTATCTTATAAGAGTTAAACAGTTAAAGAGCGCTTCAGAGAAAACAGGTAGTGGAAATGTTACTAAAAAGCGTACACGCAAATTAAGTTGGTACTCTCTAGATTCATGTTTCAATGGTAGGTTACTTACTGGAATTATAGTCAATATAGCAAACATCAAGGACCCTCTTATTTTTTACAAAATGCATACAATAGTTTTGCGCGAAAGGTTAAAGTAATGCTAAGACAAACGATGCTAAAGGTCAATGTCATTTTAGTCTGCAATTTCATGCAACCTCAAAATCATGTTATTGAGTTGAAGACATTTGCCATAAAAATTATGTCATCGATATTACCACCAATTTGCGTGAGTGGTATAACAATAACGTTTATTACAAATTACAAAAAAGTTAGAGGAGTTTTCCGAAAGGGATTCTGGTTGGGCATTACATGAAGTTTTACATTTAAAGGTGAATATTAATAGCTATACTCCATTTAGAGGTGGCCTTTCGACTTACGTTAAAGTTCCTTACTTCATAGCAGTAAAGCATGCGGTAGTGAATGTTAAGAACGATGACGAGTACTGCTTCCTGTGGGCCGTTGTTTCGGCATTATACCCAGTGCAACTTCATTCAGATAGAGTTTACAGTTATCCTCATTTTAGAGATGTTTTGAATTATGGTTCAATTTCCTTTCCCATTAAAATAGATGATGTAAAAAATTTGAAAATTAAACAACCTCTCCATTAATTTGTTTTGTATTCAGGGAAAGGTGTATTACCGCTAGTATTAAGTGTAAATCAAGAAAATAGTGTCAGGAACCTATAAATCTTTTAGTACTTTCGCCTAATTATCATTCTGCGGGTTCTACTGCTGATGCTATTAATACAAAAATTATACTGTTTATCATTTCGCGTGGATTAAAAATATGTCAGCTCTTTTTCTAAACAACTATCGAGTAGGGGCACAAGAAGTTTATTTGTTATCAATGCTTGAATCACTTTTCTTCAGATCACCTTCTACAAAACATGTCACTCTGCCATCAACTTAATCAATGTTCAGTCAGGATGCCTACCGAAGCGGAGATGTTCCTGCAGTTCAAAAATTTCGCATTTCAGGAAAAGGCACCGTTTGTAATTTATGCGGATTTAGAAAGTATTTTAGAAAAGTGTACAAATTTAACATCACTTGGGGTAATACTCTATTTCATTCCAAACATATACCCTTTAGCATTGCTTACTACTTAAAGTGTTCATACAATGATTCTTTATCTCGATTTAGGCTTTATAGAGGAAATGATTGCATTCAATGGTTTGTTAAAGAGCTTCAAAGTATTGCACATTGGAGCACCGAAATCATTAATAAAATAATTCCTATGGGTACTTTAACTCCCAATCAGGTTGAACACTTTGAAAGCACACGATTTGTCACATTTGCGAAAACCATTTACAGATAATGATATAAAGGTCAGAGACCATAACCATTTCACCGGAGCATTTCGAGGAGCATCACATCAGAATTGTAACCTAAACTATAAAGACTCACATCTTACCGGTTGTGTTTCATAATTTGTCAGGTTATGATAGCCATTTCGTCATTAGAGAATTGGCTACTATTCCCGGTACGATTTCACTCCTACCCATAAACAAAGAAAGATATATCTCTTTCACAAAAGTAATAGAAGGTAGTAAAATTAAGTTTAGATTTATTGACTCTTTCAGATTTATGAGTAGTAGTATTGAAAAGTTATCAAACTATTTGGAAAATAGTAAAAAGTTATTACCCGAGCTAAATGTAACAATGAAGAAGAATTTTCTTTACTAGTTCGCAAAGGTGTGTTTCCTTATGAGTATATTGATACGTGGAGAAATTAAACGAGACCACGCTCCCTCCTAAAGAAGCATTTTCAGTCATCTTAATAATGAGGGAATCAGTGATGAGAGTTTTGAGCATGCGGTTAACGTTTGGAACAAATTTAGTATTAAATCGTTAGGGGAATACTCGGATTTGTATCTAAAACAGACGTTCTACTTTTAGCGGATATTTTCGAGAACTTTCGGCAAACTTGTATAAGTACTTACGAGCTTGATCCTCTGCACTATTATACAGCTCCCGGTTTAGCATTCGATGCTATGCTTAAAATTACACAAGTAAAGTTAGAATTATTTACAGACATTGATATGTTAATGTTTATTGAAAGAGGATTAGAGGTGGTGTAGCTCAATGTTCAAATCGGTATGCTAAAGCTAACAATAAGTACATGGAGGAAAAATTTGATCCTACCTCTGAAAGTGTGTATTTAATGTACTACGACGTGAATAATTTATATGGAGCCACCATGTCAGAATTTCTACCATTTGGCGATTTTTCTTTTGTTGATGAAGCTAATTTTGAAACTTTAGATTTAATAAACCATCCTGATGATTCGGAAATTGGTTATATAGTCGAGTGTGATTTAGACTATCCTATAGAATTACATGAGAGTCATAGTGATCTACCGCTAGCACCCGAACATATGGTTCCACCCGCGTCTGATTCCAAAATGAAAAATTACTGCTTACCTTGTATCCAAAACGTAATTATGTAATTCATTACAGAAATTTAAAAGTATATTTAAAATATGGATTGAAGTTGGTAAAAGTACACCGTATATTACGTTTTAAACAGTCTCCGTGGTTAAAAAATATATAGATTTAAATACAGCCATGCGTCAGCAATCTCAAAATGAATTCGATAAAATTTCTATAAATTAATGATTAATAGTGTTTTCGGGAAGCTGATGGAAAATGTACGTAAACATAAGGACATACGTTAGTAACGAAATGGGAGGGTCGCTATGGTGCTCGTGCTACATATCAAAACCAAATTTTCATAGTTGTACAATATTTGACAATGATATGCTTATCATTCAAATGAATAAGCTTGAAGTATATTTCAATAAACCTATATATGCAGGATTCAGTGTTTTAGACGTTTCAAAAACTTTTTATATAATTTTCATTACTTACACGCTACCCAAGTTCCATAATAATGCTAAGCTCTTGTACACGGATACGGATAGTCTCATATACGCCTTTTCGGTTCCCGATATCTATCAATGTATTAAAGAGGACATTGATAAATTCGATACATCTGATTATAGTCCCGACAACATCTTTGGACTCCCATTAGTAAACAAAAGGTCCCCGGCTTAATGAAAGATGAAAACCATGGCGAAATTATGGTTGAATTTGTAGGACTTCGTGCAAAAATGTATGCTTACGGTTGATGAAAAGGTTGTAAAAAATCAAAGGGTTCTACGCAAGCAAGCGTGAGGCAGATCACGATTAATGATTATAAACAGGTCCTGCTTGAGAGTGCGTAATAAGGCGCTATCAACATCTCATAAGGTCAAAGAAACATGATGTGTTTACCATTAAACAAAATAAAGTCATACTCAATCCTTATGACGATAAACGCTTAGTAAATTTTGATTTCACTGATACTAGACCATGGGGTATAACTTTCAGTAAACAATGAGCAGTCTTCAAGTCAACTTGCAGGAAGAGCTGCAGTGCAGTAGTGATCAAATATACAAAAAGTACCTGAAGCGTTCTTTGACCTCCCTGAAAACTATACATTTATACTGAATATATTACAAAATATTGTTATTCCTGATGAGTGTTTTTACTGGTGTGCTATAAACTCAAAGTGTGCAAATGAAATTATTATTAGGACATTATTTGATAAAAAATTAAATTAGACGATACCATTAAAAGTTTTATGAAATTGTGTACCGATAAAGGCTACAATTCATTAACTTTTGATAAAGTAGATAGGATCTTAGACGATATGAGTGTACTTGGTGACATACCGCTTAAAATGTATCTATATGATTTATTAAGGGTTCATGATTCAACAAATGTTAAATCTACGTTAGAAAATATTGCTTACAAGGACACTGTATTTATTATAACTGAATGTATTGAGAAATCGACATATTATGCTAACTACAAGTGCCTCGATATTTTGATTGAAATATTATTAGAACAAAATATCAACTATAAGTTTCAACCTGGGAAAACGATGAGCACCACAAAATTTATTACTGGATACTAGACAACATCAATAAAGGTGAAACAAATTCAAATTCCTGTTTGGGATGGAGGTGTGGGCCAGATTCGGGTATATGGCCATCCAGTAATTTAAGTGATTATATAAGTACTTTAGGTTCACTTTATAAGATAATGAAATTTTAAAATAAATGTAATATTTAAAAATAAAATACTATTATTTTGTGTGTGTTTTATTTCATCTAAGAGCTACATCCTTTTCTACAAACTTATATATATATATATAACTAATATAAGTAATTTGTTTCACAAAGTACAGGTTAAATGTTATAAAACAATATCATCCTTATTGATCCATGATCTTTCATCCAATCCCCACCATTTTACGAATAACTTATTATTCTTGGAGCGAAGCACTTTTTCTACTAGATATACATCGGATACTTTGTTTTTGTAATTCATGTTCATAAAACCCTCCCAGTACAGGATTTCCTTCATGTCTTCAAGCATGTACGTAGTGGGGTTAGTAATGCAAACTTTCACAATCTTAAATAGTTCACTAGACCAATTGGGGTGTATCCTTTGGCGAAAATATTTTTAAATTTACTGATTCGTACTATGTCACCCACAGAATATCGATTCCCATCGAATATTTTTATGTTAGTGTAAGCCTCTAGCTTTGTATGATTACCAACATCTTTGGGCTTCATTCTAATAGTTCTATGCTTACGATTGTTATAATCCATCGTTATGGTATCAATTGTATCAATCCATTTATATTTACCTTGCAGGCTGAATGACTTATATAGAGCACCTTTAATGGTTCTGATAACACGTTCAGCAATTGCAGCCTTCTTTGTGCTATAGGTAGAGTAATGATTGACTCCATAACGATGCATTAGTTTAGTAAAATGCGCATTGTAGAATTCTTTTCCTGCATCTGTCTGCAAATTGGTAGGTTTCCGACCTTTTTCAAAGATTGTTTGCAGGCCTTGGTAACTTCTTGACCTGTTTTCGTTTTAATCCTTTAGTCCATAAGTATTTCGAAAACAGTCGATGACCACTAATATATACTTATAACCCTTATTTTGTTTGGCATATGTGTTAAATTCAGCTAAATCTGCTTGCCAAAGATCATCAAAACCTCTAATTATTGTTCGCCTTCGTTTAAAATTTTTTCGTGCAGGTTTGTGCAATTCGTTGACGAGTTGTAATTTGGACATGGTGCTAATTTATTCACAATTTCTTTAAGTTGATGTAGTTTTTCCTCCAGCGCTAGATAAGCGTTGGCGTTTCCTTTGAAAGTGTTCCGAACTGCTTGTAAACAGAAATCAAGGTATCCTTTATTTATAGCATCACCATCTTCTTCAGGGTCACCAACTGTGTCAAACGATTTCCATCCAAATCGAACCTTGTTGATACATAATATTGCCTAGTGATGACATCTTGAGGATCTATGGGATTGGCCACATTGCTGAGTCTCTTATTCTCAATATCAAATTGATTAGCATCAATCTGTTTAAACTGAGGGGCTAGTTTCTTTAATTGATACTGGACATATGAACGTCCAAATTTGTCAAGGGCATTTTAGTTGTGACATGTCGACATCAATGCATTCTCATTTATATTGTTTAAAAGCGGTTGTTCGGTTTTTCAATGTATCCATCTTCATATAGTTCTTCTACAATTGATATTATGTCATTTACAACACCTGTGTTTCCCGCTAATTTTTCTGCCCACAATACTTCCAGATCACGAATTAGTTCATGTATATCATTCCAATATTTATATTCAATGGGTCTGTTTGTTAATTCCTTAAAAATATAGCTCCACCTCCCTTGGTTGTGGTGGGTGATGATGACAGCAAGGGTTTGATTATTTGTGTATACTTTTGCTGCGGCTTCCTCGAATCTGTGCACTTATGTCATAATCTCGCCTTACTACATTCGTAGCCTCTAAAATAGTTCTATATTTTTTCTATCTGTTGACTTTACTAGACTTAAGTCGGGTTCATTCATAATAAGCAGATCATATAATCCTGGAGTCCCTTTATACGTGACACCTTTAATAATTATATCGTCTCCTTTAATTGTGATGGGTGTATTACCAATTGTCCATTTATCAGTTTTGGTATCATAGTGGACTCCATACGTATGATCAATATCACCTTCAGCATTCTTCAAAATACGTTCAACATATATACGCGGCAATTCATTGTACTGCTCGAGAAATTCTTCGAGATGGGTTCATTATGGAATCATCTACGATACTAGACAGTTCTTCTTCTTCCTCCCAGTATTAATCTCCCCATGACTGATGTTTCCAAGAAAGATGGAAGACTTGAGGAGGATTTCTTCGAAAAAACGGAAGCTGAGCTAGTGGACTAGTAGCACCCTTACTTGAATCACCTAATGGAGTGAGACGTGGGGTCCATTGAACTTGAGCTAGCGGACTAGTGGGGATAGTGGCGTGCTTTCTTGGAAATATCAATACGGGTGGTTTTTAGGTTTAACATCAATGACCTCCTCCTCCTTTTAGGTGTTTTTTATCGATTTTATTTACTATTTCAGTTAGAGGTTCTATTAAAGGCTTATAAGTACTTTCGAATGTTCTTTCATTATCAATGCGAGCAGTCTTAATACTGTTATACTTCTGCCGTATTATTTTACGAGCCTGAATAATTTTTTCTTTAATATCCTCTCCTTGTTGTCCATTGCGACAAACAGGTACCGGTTCACCTTGAACAGGTAGCTGTTTACACTAAACAGATAGCTGCTAATACCTAAACAGATCAGTTACTACTAAACTGCTGAATGCGGTTTAAGGTATTATATATATATTCGCCTTATATACCAAAACGGATTTAATGAACAGGTACCCGTTTACCATGAACAGGTAGCTGTTGCGACAAACAGGTACCGGTTCACCTTGAACAGGTAGCTGTTTACACTAAACAGATAGCTGTTAATACCTAAACAGATCAGTTACTACTGAAACCAGTTTAAGGTATTATATATTCATCAAATCCTTTCCTATAGCGACCATTATTAACTTCAGCATCCTTGTTTATGACCATGAAACCAAACGGATCTACCCAGCACTTTGAACACATGTCCCGAAACAATTTCATGCTTATGGTGGGACTTATATGATCCTCATACGCATGTTTTAAGTTTAATTCATCTTGCTCAAATAATATAATTAGATTCGCATTATCACGAATTAATTGCTTTGGAATTTTACTGTAAGTTTGACTCAAATAGAAACAGTCAATATCGTTATGCCTACCCATAGAAAAATATGCTCTTATATTATTTTGCTTTTCACAAGCGATATCATCGAAAATAAAATAGAGTTTGATTTTGCACAATTAGGCTCAATCACATCTTGATTGTCGCTGAAGGTAAAGTAACCTATGTCCTTCATTGGAAGTAAGATTTCCTGTAAAAGTTTGTACTTGTTTTGATTCAATGACTTAGAGTATACGTATACATGTTTAAATTTCAAACCATTTTTCAGTAAGCAGACTGATCATTGCGTTTGTTTTACCGCAATTGAGGGCCGCATATAATACCACGTATACTATTAGGAAGTAAATCACCATGTTTTGAAGTAATAGACTTTTCATCAAAGTCATGATTTTGAATTGAGAGTTTTTGTTTCTGAGCAACTACTTTCATCTTTGATGGATGAAATAAAACTAAACGAATAATTACAACATCTTTATTTATATATATTAGACTATACTACAATAATAATTATAATTTTTCACTTCTCCGGTGAGTGGACTGT
Source organism: Vesta saturnalis (assembly GCA_036346205.1). Taxonomy (NCBI): domain Eukaryota; kingdom Metazoa; phylum Arthropoda; class Insecta; order Coleoptera; family Lampyridae; genus Vesta; species Vesta saturnalis. Next base: position 5,589,864 of record JARFJB010001226.1, read on the forward strand.
ACTGTACAATAGCATCATGGAGAATAAGACCATATACAACGATTCCATTATCGAAAGGTGTTAGAGATTCCATTTCCAATTTGATGTCCACTGTTGAGTTTTTAAGGATTCATTTTGTTTAGAGCAGTCCATTACAAATATTGGACATGATTTGAATTCGGAATAGTTGAATAATGCATCTTTATCATCTTCACCATAGTAATCACAACGAAATTTCAAAAATTGCGATAGGCAGGTATATATTGGTTAGCACTGAAGTTCAAATGCATTGCTTCATATGGATAATACTCAGAATTCAGATGTACTTTAAGATTTCTGATGTTAATGTGATCAAAATTTCCAGCCCTTGCTGACCTTGTATACCTTTTACCTTGTTGGAATGCAACAATTATCCAACGTGGTTTTTCCAGTTGCGTTGATGTTTTTATTGGCCATATGTCTGAGGTTGCTTGTTTTAAAGCAGGAATTCATACAACTCCCATTGTCGAAATGGAACAGTAATAATAGAATTTTTATTGATTCCTTGAAACAAGTTAAGTTTCGCAGCATCACTAAGTGTTAAGTGCGGTACTTTCCATTGAATTTTATTTAAGGTTATTGCGGCATCGACTTCACCATAGTAACAGTTTGTATCGCTTCTAGATCGAATTAAAACCAACTCTTGGCGCATATTCACGATTACCTGACGATAATCCTCCATTATTCCAAATATGTGGTTCAATGGTATGCATACTGTAAAAGATTTTTCTCCATTTTGCTCATCGAATTCTACTTGTAATGGTTCTTCATTCTTTGGTGACCATCCTAAATGACTTAGTGCTTTGCTTTTGCTTGCCGTATAAGAAATATATCCTTTAAGCGTAGATGTTATTCCTGGATTTCTACAAACATCCACTCTCTGACCACCTAACTCATAACGAATTTCTTCGAAAAGAAAGTTCGGGAAATTGTTGGTTAAGCTGCATGCTTTTCTTTCATCTTCTTTTTGAGCTCAAGTTTACCTTCTATGTACAGAAAACTATCATAAGTAGCCGTAATTAGATCTTGACTTTGAATTAAGATTCGTATTTCTTCGGAAGGTCCATATTTAGAAGATCCATATGGAAGATAAGTGTGAATATCTGATTTAATTATAGTATCATCAAAATGTACGTTTTGAAAGACGTTTAACGATTCTGCCATTGTGGTTGAGAACTTTTAAACCTATTGACGTTAAAAAGTATTTCTCTGCAGATGTTAACCGCAATGAAGGTTGATGACTAATTAATGACTTACTGTAGGGATGATGTCTTTTATATGAGTTTTTGAAAGATGGAATTGGTCCTGGATTAATTCTCAGACCCATGTTCTTTTAGTTCTAAGCGTACAGTGAATGGTTCACTTTCACCAAAGTCTATTAATTCACCCTTTTGATTAGTCAAATTAATTGTTATATTACTAATAATGTCAGTGTTTACTTCTAAATATTGAGTATTGCTCGAGTTTTATCTAGACGATAACCTGGAGGAACTGAAACATCAATCTCATATAATACTTTAGCAGGTTTCCGTTTCGATAAGATCCCTTTATAATGTTGCACTCTACGTGTAGATTAGTGTGTTTAAGTATTTGGATGTCTAACGCAGATGTATGTAAAATATTTGGTTCTAATATTTTAGACTCAAACCCTAGCATGCGCCAATACAATTTTCTTTAGTAAAATCAATCTCAAATGAACTGTTTATCTCACATTTAAGTGTATTGTTGTTTGCTCTAATGATAAACTTTTCTGTGGGTATTTTAGATTTTAGATAATCGTTAATTTCATCTAACTCATATGCACCGTGTGGAATATTAATCACTTGCAAATGAGATGGATTTGTTCTAAAATAAAATCTATCGTTGCCTGCATAAATGTTTCTAATGCTGTTGCAGCCGTAAAATCCAACCAATCCAATAACGTATTTCTTCCCCAAATCTAGCTCTATCGGTGGATAGAAGTTGTAGCTAGCTGTGTTACCAACACCTTCTAAACTGAATGTTATTGACATAACTGAGAAAATTTGATGTTGTGCTGATTATTTATACAAAATTGTAGGCATAGGTGTCCGCAAATAATTGTATTAAACTCTTGATCTTGGTTGTAATTATAATATATTTTACACCCCCGAAAGTAGTTAATCACTTCGTTTGGTGGTCGAATATTACCGAAACTATCGTAATACCATACCCTTTTACCACGCTTTTTGTAGCAAACCCAATGGGTACCTGGTCCTCTTTGGCTATCTAAGTTAATAATTCCAGATTCATTTTTCCGTGGCAATTTAGGCATGCTATCTCTCATAAAAATATCCCTAAAGTACGGTACGTTTTTGGAGTATTTCTTTAAATCAGTATCCGTTAACGGTCTTTCGGTAATCTATTCAGTTTTTGGAAACGGTTTTAAGTATAATGCACCACCACCAGATTTGTTTGGTTTTAGATATAGTGCACCGCCTTTCTTATTCATGGAGCCTATAGCGACCGATTCCATCATGCGATTATGGCGCGATGTCTCTTCCTGCAATTTTTAGCATTTTAGCATCATTGACTGCTTTAGCAATTCCTGATGCACCGCCAGCTAAAGCACCGATTGCTGATAATCCTGCGAATAACGGAATAAGAAATGGTAAAACCCTCCTTGTTTAGGTAGGGAATTACTCTAGGAACTTTAATGTTTTTCTTTCCTCCTAAATTTTTTACCACACGTTTTGCCGTTGAAAGCGCTGACTTTATTGTGTCTGTGAAATTTCCGTTAGGTTTAATTTTTTAGCTATTGTCTTTCGTAAATGCAATAAATTTCCACCATTGCATTTCTTCTTCATATTAGATCGACGTTTACACCCCATTCCCAATTTTCTTTGCTTTCATGATGGTACTGACTGCTAAAGCTGCAGTTCGTTCACCTAGCGTTGCGTCTAATGATTTAAAGCGCTCCCAAGCTTTTTTGTAAAATTTTATCTGCTTTATGTCTACTTTCTAAATCTCGGTAATCTCTGTAACTGATATCATGAAGTTTGCACTGAGCATCTAATTGATTAATACCGAGGTCACCGCGTGCGAGTCGTTTTTCCAACTTTGTACCAGGACCGCAATACTGGTAACCAGGTAAATGCAATTCAAACGGAAGTTTATTGATTAGACCATTCACCAAACCACCACCACCTACACTCTTTCGCTTCTTAACTAGCATTGTTTACATGGATGGATAGAAGGGTATTTATACCTAAATTGAGAAAAACAAATCATAGTTATTTCTTTATTCAGTAAATGCTATACATTAGATAAGCAGGACGATAATACAAAATTTCCATTAAACATACAGTGTTATGTGAATTAATATTATACTTAGCATTTATAACATCATCAATATCTTTATAAATGTCATCATCACCACCACTGAATTCTTTCTCACGAAAACGACGGTAGTCAACAACTTGTTGTATGAACTTTTCATAAAAACACACCAGATTGTAAGATTCAAGAAATTCCAATCTATAGCTTACTATATCCTTTAAATTGAATAGTTCTTCTATACTATGTGAGTTGAATGTACAAGAACAGCACTTGTAGTTTTCTATCATAACAGTTTTCAAAATTCTGTCATATCCTTTAATTAATTCCCAATTGTAATAAATACCAAGATTACTAGATAGAGATTCATAATGTTGATCATAGATTATATCTTCTTCATTTACATTTGACCAATCAATTTCATTTTCAATTTCTTGAGATCGAAAAATTGTAATTCTACATATGAATGCCATCTTAGAAGCTCATTCCATTCCTTCATATCCAACACTACATTATTGCTTTGATCACAATTACCGCACCCAATACGCACCACTGGTGCAAGGTTGAGGTGTGTACTGTATCCAATTTCCAGATGTTTTGCATGATGAGTATCGTTCGATAGTTTATAATAGGTACAATCGATTAAGTATTCCTTAGCTGCTTGTTTATACACTTCATCCTTATATTGAAATGATGATGCGCAGTCAGTCTTAGCAGAAGAATAACCTTCATCGTGTTTCTCTTCATTTTACTACTACTACTACCATCACTATTTTGACAGCACCAACAAAATGTTAAATTATTCAGATTGTTACTGCAATGATGTGATGTATCCATATATAACGGTGAACTTCTGAGTTTGGATCGTTCCAGAAATGATTTTATTGCTACTTGCATGACTTTACTTGCTCACAATTTCACTATGACTAAACGCTGTTAAGAAAATAATTCTAGTATTTCAATTTTACATATGGTGGGGTGCTACTATTAAAAAGAAAATGTTATGTTTGTTGTTTTGCCAGCTGCACCCAAACTACTTATAAACACATCCTTCGTGTTTAGGAGTGTTTTAAATTCTTCAATTCGTGTTTCTTCTTTTGAAATACACATAAAAGCGTTCCGGTAATACACATTTAAAATCACCCGTTTCTATCACTATACGTTCACCGTACTTAGTATTAATTATATCCATATTCGTTACTTTATACTTTCTCGATATATCGAGCTCGCACGCATTCTTAAAGGGTTTGCAATAGGTGCTTTGGTTTAACCCTGTTAATTCCATATTTAACAATTATGTGTTGCAGACTGATCTCAACATACAGCTCGCTGCAGTTTATATAAGAAATATGCGTCCTACATATTACAACATGCTTAAACTTGTTAAATACCTACTGTTGACCTTGACTATAAATATAATATGATGATGATGATCAGCTCAAAATTTATATTTCCGCTAAAAGTTTGACCTTGAAAATTATATTCTTAGATTTATGATTACCTTGCAATTTCTATTTTTAGCTTTTCACCTTGACCTTTTATACTTCTAAGAAATATGACACCACCGTAGGTCAATAACCTTTGACCTTGAAAACTATTTTAGATTTATGATTACCTTGCAACTTCTATTTTTAGCTTTTCACCTTGACCTTTTTATATTTCTAAGAAATATGACACCACCGTAAGTCAATAACCTTTGACCTTCAAAACTATTTTTGATTTATGATTACCTTGCAACTTTTTAGCTTTGACCTTGACCAACTACATTTTAAATCTCGCTTAAAGTTCGACCTTGAAAGAGCTCCAAAAGCTTCCGATTTCACCACCAGAGGGCGAGTGACTCCAAAAATTTAAATCCCCCACCACAAGCATGCTTGAGACGTGGAGCGCGTTCTGGCATAACGAGAAAACTCACTTGACCTTGAAATAAATCCCATAAGATTTACATGGGTGACCTTGAACTGGTCCAGGATCGGCCTTATATGTCTACTGTGACGAAAACTGTATTCAAATCTGTTTTAAACGGATTTTTTACTAACCCTCACGGGATAAGTACGACTGTTTCTACCCAAAGCACGTTGATTTTTTTTTTTTTAGACATCCATCATTTACAAAATTGTGAAGGATATTTAGGAAATTGTAGGGTTTAGTACATTTGGAAGAAATACAGTAGAAGGTGGTTCTAAAAGTCAATTTCATTTGATTTATTCAACAGATTTCAATAGTCTGGTAGTTTTACGTTTACACTTATTTTGGTGTTTGTAATAAAACAATTGTTTAATAGTACTTTAATCTTAATTTACAATACACAGAACCTTTACATAGTTGAAAGGGATTTGATTTGTATAATACCCTCTCTTAACACTACAGTTACTGTTTATTTCAATTCTGTATAATCACTATTTAGATTATTAGAAGTTTTACTACATAATTGTTAGCGTCATACAGCATCAATTTTACTTCTAAACATTTTAATGTTCTATCCTCAAAAATAGATTATGGCAGCAAAAAACAATGGTTTAACTGCACTACTGACTATTATAACGTACAGTTATCCGAAATCACACACAACTGCTCAACTGAAAAATCTTTCTCATGCCTTCTAACTTGCCCTTATGTAGATAACCACGTGTATTTTAAAAACTTCACAAATCTCAACCCGCTAGATCAACGTCAACCACTCTTAAGGGTTTAAATGTCATATGATGTTGGAAAATCTGAAAATTGAAAGTGGAAGCCAACACAAATGATAAATAATAATTATACATAAAACAATCCATTGTAAATAAAAATTATGATTAATTTTATTAAATACATAAATAAAAAGTTTACCTCGAATAAGACTTGAACCTACATCTAGAGTATTGCTCAAAACCAACTGAGCTATCGAGATAAAAACCCCAATCGATGTAAATTTTGTCTTTATGTATGTAGAACTGATGTGAATTCTAAATATAAAAAAAACTTGAAACTGCTTTGCTTACGCTACCCTTTCACAACGGTTCGTACTTGCATTCCTAGGAATAATCTGACTTCATAGTGGCACCCATTATCATCCCTATAGGAGTTTTACTGAAATACTCTCATTAAAAATTTATACTCTCAACTGATAAACTCTTTATACAACATCTAAATGCGCTTTTCAAATCATCATCTGAGGAAAATTTGTAGTTTCTGAGGTGTTGATTCAGACAATTAAACAAATAGAAGTTCCCTGGTGCTAAGCGGATATGGCGACCCTGAGCCCTACAGTTTTCGTAGAACGGTGCAGTTTTTATCTCCTGAATTGGTTTGTTTTTCTTCAAGGGCCTACGTCAAGCATTCAATGGTTCTTCCATAAATTCATCATGGATTGTGGCCTTTTTTCCTATGTATTGAAGAAGAAAAAGACCGTTAGTATAACAAAAAAATTAACTTCCCTGATAGAAGTTAAGGTTTTTCACTTTTTAGGGTGAAGAGCCCTTGGTACTGCATTGAGTCCTGGTTGGTTGAAAGAAGACCTACTTTACAATGGTCGTTTGCCAAGGCCTTCAGACGCTCTTAAAAAATTATTTTCTCGCCAGCTTTCACTCTGTTGACGGAGTCTAGGAATCCGTCGTGCAGATGTTTTTGTGTCCCAAATCTTTGTGTAAAATCTTCCGATACTCAAACTTTGTTCGCAAAAACTTTCATTCGTCGATCAGCCAGCAATATATTTTCAGTGTGGTTTCGTCACTTCTTACTTTAACCGGTCTTCCTCTGAAATCGTCCTAAATCGACTCTCGGTCCTTTAGAAATTGTCTCCGCCATTATTTTGTTTGGAAAGAAACTGAGAATTTATTTTCCTGCATCTGGGTCATTTTTTTGGACAATTTTCGTCCATCTCTCTTCATTGAAAATTTCTATAACCGCCCGATGAACCAAAGTTAGGTTCATTCATTTTCCGAAACAAAAAATACTGCTAATACTGAACAATATTACGGAACCGTACAGAATTAAGTGATAACAATTACTGTTCTAGCAGTTACTTGACCAATAATTCAATACCCAAATATTTTAATGAATAAACGGAAAGTGTGATTACTTTTGCTGTCACCAGAGCTCTACACAGTTGCTTTGAAGAAATGTAAATAAATAACAAATTAAGCTCTACCTTCCATCTCGGCTGCCACATGGTAAGCATCACAACGTCATTAAAATAACCCTCTGGTTATTTAAAATGTTTTTTTTATAAAGCTGTCACGATTGTCTTTTTCTTGAATGATATCAGTGCATTGAGCAAAACTGAAAAAAAAAGAGATACAAAAGTACGGCCTAGGAACTTCATAAAAACAGCCAAAAACGAAGGGTAGTATCTCCTCTAACTAAAACGTTCCAATATGTTCTTTAGACTTTCGCGACATAAGGGTGGTTCATATTCCTCACACACGCTGATCGCACACATATTATTCAACTTAAGGCTGGACGCTCATTTCCCATCCGCAACTTCTTCCCTAGCCAATCCCTTACTAAAAATTCATTCAAACAGTTCGTGCGGTAAAAACCAGAAAGTATCCAAGCATTCGAATTAAGTAACAAAAGTACGCAATAAACATCTTTAGACACGCTAATGCGTATTTACATATAACCCAATATATTTTTATCGTCTCCACTACATTGAAAAATTAAACTTAAGCAACTTGCTATAGAATCTATATTACCTTCACTTACTATTATTATATATGTATAAACAATACCAACCTCACAGTCGCCGCGTTAACTTTCCTTCCTTGACATAGCAACCTACATATCTCGAGCAATTAAATTTGCTACCAAAAATTAATTCTTAATGACGTAATTTCCTCTACATTCTAAGTTAACAAATCAAAGTTAAAATCACAGTATGATTACCCACATATGTGAAAATAAAAAAAATAAAATTTTTAGTTTTACTTTGCAGTTTGTTTTAGAGTTTTATTTTAGTTTTCCGCCGTTATAATTATGTAATATTATGCATATACGTTCTTGAATATTATGGGTTCAGATTTTTTTTCTTCTCTCGGGTCCGTCCACCGGAGACACTGCAGCCTGTATGGCTTATTGTGTTCTCCCTAGTGGTTTGTTGCACCCAGTCCGTGATCTTAACGCCCTATAGCAGAGCGCACAGGTCACTCGCGGAATGTGTGTTTAAGTCTTCCGCTTCTATTTTTGAGTACCAAGAAATCGCTTATCAGCCAGCGAGTCAAGAGTCACATATGATGTGTGTAGCTATTTCTGGTTCGTCCCCTCAAAATCTACATGTGGAGTTCTTGATTTTCCTTATATGGTCCTTAACAAGCGCATGTCCTGTCAGGAGGCCGGTATGGATCCTAAGCTGTATCCTGCTTAGCGTGAGCAGTTCTGTGGTTCTCTTTACGCAAGGTCCGTGTATGTATGCCTTGCTATGTGTCTGCTTATCCAGTATGTTAATGTTGCTCGCAAATCCATTCGCTGATATAGCTACGGATTGCTTTTCTTGTTATTCCCACTGCAGATTTGTAGGTGCAATGGGGTCTCCATTACAGCGGTGGGCGTAGTTCTCCCCCTTAATGCCTAAACAGGCAAGTTGTGTATATTTCCTAGTTTTAGTTTGGCGGTTTCCTGCTTCACCTTTGGCCACCACACTAAAGCCTTGTGGATTATTTTCGGTCTGACTACCCTTATATATAACTACCAAAACTACCGCAAAGGTAATTTCTGCTTCTAAGAATTCTCTCAATGTGCTGGTTCCAGGAAGGTATAGAGTCTAGAACGACTCCCAAATACTTACCCCTCCCGACATATGCGTGAGGGGTGCTATGGTAGTTTTTTGGGGACTGACTTTAGGCCTTCCTCTCCACCCATCTAGTTGTTATAGTCAGGGCCGTTTGCACTCTGACTGTACTGGAAGATCTCCCTTCTACTAAGACGTCTAGGTTATCTGCGTATCCTAGCGATGAATCCTTCGTTATTGAGGTCCACTAGCAACCCGTCCATGACAAGTGTTCACAGTATGTTAGATAAAACTCCGCCCTGTGGACATCCCCCTGCCACCCGCAGTGTCAGTCTCGTTCACCAGCGAAGTGTACACCGCCCTACTTTTTAACATGCAGTCTATTCACCTCCAGCACGTTTCGTCCAGTCCTAGATTTCTCGTCGCCGTGGAAAAAGAGTTAAATAATGTATTATTGAAGGCTACTTCTATGCCCAGGAATGCCCCCAGTAGGACCTCCTTGTTTTCCAACGTTTTTGCACTCTCTTGATCAAGCAGTGGAGCGCTGGTTCGATTGCTGAATCTGCTCTGAAGGCAAATTGTTCTCAGAGGAGTGGTCTGGTTACCAGCGCACCGTTCCTGATACGCATATCAAGAAGTTTTTCCATTATCTTAAGTATAAAGGACATAAGACTAATTGGCCCATACGACTTTGCCTGATAATAACTGGCCTGACCAGGATTGGATATTTGTTAGTCTCCATTTTCTGGGAAGGTATTTCATAGACAGGTTGGATCTTAAAAGCTTGTCTGTTATTTGCTCCACGCCTATCTCTAGATCTGTATTATTATCAATAGAAAACTGAATTTACGTTCTAATTCCTACTTATAGGGCTCCCATTCCATTCTTAGGGGGTTTCGATAACTTTCGACCACGCGGTTTATTCCGGTGATGTTAAAACGTGTGTATCTGTGATCCTAAGAGCTCACCTTATCGGATACATACCATTTTTTTAACAAACTTACATGAGATGTACCTAATGTAATATTAATTACATCCTTCCTTCGCCTTGTTACGAAGGTAGGTTTGTTTCCCCTATTCTATATGTCTAAATTATATGCCATGGTGAGTTGTAAGATAGCTACCTCTGTGGTTGGTGTTGGTACTTCCCCACACCATATGGTGGGAGTTTGCGTCACTGATACCGATGAGTAGGTGCCATCTGTTGCCTCTGTAGCTACTGACCAGTTCCTCCACCTTATTAAGGGGTGGTAACTTCGGTTAATCAGAATGGAGATACGCCATTCGAGTATTAACTCCCTCGGCTTCCCTCAATCTGAGGTGATCTTTACCGCTACTAGATCCTGTGAACAGAAATTTATTAGCGGTAATATTTGTATACCTTTCTTGGTTAATATATAGGTCCTTGATCTATAAGTCTCCCTACTATAAGTTAGTTGACCACCGATTGCTCCAAGGCCTAATATCTTACCTCTGTTTATCCAAGGTTCTTGTATAAGGGCTACATTATAGCCCTCCATCAACTTGCATAAGGCAGCCGACACTGCCTTACCGTGTTGGAGTTTCACCTGTACTACACCTACTGTCTTCTGGGCCGGTCTGTATAGGCTTGATCGCCACTGTTTTTATCCCATAATAGGCCTTGAACCGTGCCTTTTCAAGAATCCTATAAGACGCGCCGTCCATTGAGAAGAACAAGGATGACTCCATCCTTCTCCGTCTTAGCGCTCATTTTGTGCCAGTCTCCCGTCTTTAGGCCTCGGTTTTGACACTCAAGCCGGGTCCTAACAACTCCTGTGATCCATGTGATTCCTCCCGTGTAATTACTTCCCTCAAACTGTAGAGGGCTCTCACTGGTGGGAGGTGTCTCGTATACCACTTCCCCAGTTTGTTCATGATCAGATCCTTTTGCCTCCGGTCTAGTAGTGTATCAGGATTACGTCTGTCTACCATTGCCATTCTTAATACTTTTGCTGCCTGAGAGTATGACGCAGTCTGCACATGGCTCCTAGGTTTTTAGAGGCTTTTTTGTGAGAGACGGGAGTAGAAGAGTCTGGGCGGGGTCTGTCCCCTAAGGGGTTTTGGTTAAAATTCGATGAGTTTTTCTCTTCAAGGAGGCTTACATTAGGTTAGATTAAGCTGGTTTTGGTACTTGACTACGATACTGGTTTGAAGATGACATTTTAACGACTTTTGACTGTAGGATTGTGACATTTAAATTATCGGATTTGACGTTATGCTTTTATTTTTGTAAAACATGTAATGAAAGTCGAGACATACTATATATATATATATATATATATATATATATATATATATATATATATATATATATATATATATATATATATATATATATATATATATATATATATATATATACAGTATGTCCCCGGATCGACTTTAAAAGAGGGAAAATTCGCTTATTTTTGATTTCTCAGAAAATTTCATTCTTGATGATTTGTCCTGCTTGTTTTCAAACCCCCGAAACATAAATTACTTTCTATTTTACTCGTACGGTTCTCGAGATATCATTTTTCTAGAAAAATTGGACTTGGAGAATGTTTTTCCTAATTTTTAGAAGTAACTTTAGTAGGCGGATTTCATTGAAAAACACCACTGACAGAAATTGTCAAATGTGATAATTCTGTAGAACTGCAAATTAATTCATGCTAATTTGATTTGTATGCTATAATGTTGACTTTACAACAATGAATTTATCTAATCCAATGTTACGGAACTGGGGAAGAGTGCTACCGAGTTGTTATCAGAAAATTCAACCAAAAATACCCGGAGGTTGCCATTTCGAATGCGGGAGCAAAAAACTTGGTAACTAAATTCCTTCAAACAGGCTCGGTTTTAAACCTAAAGAAGCCAGAGAAGTTGTTCGATGAAGAAGATGCTGCTACTGTTCTCGCCGTTCATTCCGCAACGGAAGTTCCAAGGTTGTCTTTAAGAAGGAGGGCACTACGAATTGGGATAGGTAAATCTCATTTACAAAGAATCTTCAAGGAGAACAAAATTTTACTATTTAACCCGCAATTTAGGCAAAGTTTAGAAAACGGTGATGAAGCCAAACGTCTGGATTTTTGTTTGGAAACGGGCAATAGAGTTTTGGAAGATTCAAACTTTCATAAACGAATAATGTTCTCCGATGAATCGACCTTTTCAACTAACGGAGTCGTTTCCTCCCAACATTGCCGTTACTGGGGTAGGACGAATCCAAACTTCCGAATTGCTAGTCGCAGACAATGTTTGAAAAAAGTTAATGTGTGGTGTGCGGTTTCGTACCATGGAATTATTGGGCCATATTTTTTTGATCAAAATTTAAACCGTTATTCATATTTGGAAATGTTGCAAAATTTTTTAACTGATAAACTGTATGAATTGCCATTGAACTACCAAATTGAAATGTTCTTCCAGCATGATGGGTGCCCTGCTCATTATGCCGGTACTGTTCGCCAGTGGCTCACAGAGTTCAATGATAACTTGATAGGAAGAGATGGTCCCATTTTATGGCCGCCGAGAAGTCCTGATCTCACAATAATGGACTTTTATCTGTGGGGTCGTTTAAAACAAATTGTGTACAGTGAGCCATTAGACAATGATGAAGAGCAATTGAAAAATAGGATACGGAATGCTGTCCAGTCCCTTTCAATCGAAGAAATAAGACGCAGTTTCAATGAATTCAGAGCTCGCATTGTAATCTGTGCGGAAAAAGGAGGAGCATTATTCAAATAGAAAATTTATAGTTCATTTCATTTTACCATCAATTGTTAAATGTATTAATTAAAACTTGTGAGACCAATTTGATTTTTCCTTTGAAACAAATCAATTTACTTTAAAAAATTACGAAAAGCTCGAATTTTTCAAGAAAAATGATATTATCTCGAGAACCGTTTGAGTTAAATAGCAAGTAATTTGTGTTTCGGTGTTTTGAAAATAAGCAGGGCAAATCAGCAAGAATGAAATTTTCTGAGAAATCAAAAATAAGAGAATTTTCCCTCTTTTAAGGTCGATCCGGGGACATACTGTATATATATATATATATATATATATATATATATATATATATATATATATATATATATATATATATATATATATATATATATATATATGAAGTTTATGTTCTTCCGGGTTTGGTTTCGCGTAGATTCTCCTCCATGGTTCTTAAAAGAACCGATGTTGAAATGACGAAGTTTCGGCATAATCTCATCTGCCATTTTCAAGTCTTCGTGTTCTGCTCCTGGTAACTCGCAGTGAACAGAGGTCCTCGCTGATGGTCGGCGGTACTTATATGCTGACTTTCTTGGTCGATACCCTGGTTATTGGTCGTTGTGATGATACTTTCACTTTCACTTTCTTCTTTTCTCCTCCTTTCTCTAACCGATTTCTCCTTTCTCTTTCGTTCGTGACTGGGTGTTTTCTGAGAATAGGCTTCCAGGTCGATGGCAATCTCTGAGTGCCGTCTCTTGAATTCAAATTAAGTGGTAGTTTTTCGATTTCGATAGCTTCTGTGATAATCCGGTGCGATAGATACTGTATGTTTGCTATTATCCTTGTGTAGTCAATATCTATCGCGTGTGAGGTCTCCTTTACATGTTGGGCCAGTGAAGACGTTTTCTGGTCTTTTTGTACTGCGTTACGATGTTCCTCTCTTCTTACATTAATGCGCTGTTTGTTTGGCCTATGTATGTTCGTGAACAATCCCGGCGTCGAATCTCGTATACTCCTTGATCTTCGAGTACTATTTTAGTTTTCGGGGTTTGTAGCATGTTCGATAACTTTTTGTTGGTCGTGAAGATGGCTTCGATGTTATATCTTCGAAGGATTTTTCCGATTCCGTCTGTCGTGCCTTGTACATATGGTAGACAGGATTTGGCTACTGGTATGTTTGTGTCGCTATCTTTCCGTTGTGTTGGTTTTTCTGCTCTATTTATGTTTGTCTTGGAGAATCCACTTTGTAGTAACGCGGTTCTGATGTTAGCTGTTTCCTGATGCATGTTGTTCTTATCTGTTGGCCGTTTCAATCTTGTGATCAGTGTTCTAACCACTGATTGTAGCTGTGCTGGGTGATGGTGCGATTTGGCATTCAGGTACCGGTTGGTATGTGTGCTCTTCTGGTATACAGTATGACCCAATGTTCCATTATCCTTTTCACACACTAGTACATCTAGGAATGGCAGTTTGTTATCCTTTTCCACCTCCATGGTGAACGCGATCTAGTGATGGATGGTGCTGAGATGTTCCGGGAATATATATATATATATATATATATATATATATATATATATATATATATATATATATATGGTCGGAAATGAAACTATAACAGCAGATAACAGATAATTAGAGTGCACCGGACTAGCTCGGTGGGACAGAGGGCGTGGGCGTGTTTCTGAATTTAAAAATACTGAAGGTGGTTAGTCGCTAGTAGTCGAAAGTCGCAAATAAGGGTACGTCGCAATTAAAACAGTCACGTAAAGGGCGCCAGGCTGTTATTAAGACGATATACAGAGAGGAGAAACTCGAATGAATATCTCTGTCTTATAAAGCACAAGAATGGCGCTACTAAAGTACGAATTATTTCAGAACACCGTGTTGGATACCTCCGAGATTCAGAAGTGAATGCCTACAGAAATATAAATGATACTCGTCTACATTATACATTTTAATTAATTTTTATGGGCATCTCCTTGTAGAATACAGTTCACTTATGTATTACATTATTAATTTCATGGTTATGTCTCGTCTGGTTTAATAAGTATAATCTAATAGGAGAAATGGGAACTCAATAAAACATTTAATTTTGGGCGTTGATATCCGCATGACAAAATGCCTTTTATTAAGAACCCGTCGGAGGGATGTGGACCTCTCTTGGAGAAAAGTGAAAAACTGGCATTGCAAACGTTTCGAAGTAAAAATTAAATAAAAAGTCACTCTTCACCTTCAAGGAGAAGTTATTTGGCAGTTTTCCTGGCTGAAAAATCTTATTATCGCCGAGTTTTTCACAAATACTAAGTTTATTCGGGAAGAAAAACTCTAAATGACTTCTCCTTGGAGGTGGAGGTGAATTATTGTAAGGAGAATCTCGGTAAAGAGCGACTATTTTTATTTTTGCCTTGGCCCGTCTCCCATATCAGTTTTCCACTTTTTTCCAATAGACCTTAGTTAAGCATCATTCCAACAGGCTCTTAAGTAGTAACTGCTCCTACTAAGGATAACTCAGAATAAAAATTAGTAAATTGTGGAAAACCATGGAAAATAATGAGAAATTATTACAATCTGTAGGGACTACTGAATACCATTGGTAACTATTACAATCTATAATCGTATGCTTTGATAGTTTATGATCAGAATACCACGCATAACCAAGGCAAACCATAATGATACTGATAAGGTGGAGAATTCTGAGAAATATTTTGAAAACCATAACAAATTATGGCAAACTACAATAAACTGTGTCAATGTATTATAGTCTGTGGTGGTTCTCCACAATCTAGAATGAGCATGAACGTCTTAGGACTTCATCGTTCAACGGCAAACATGTATGAAATGTTCACCGCATTATTGTATAAGATTGCATTCCTCCTAATTGTTGTAATTAGTGAAAAAGCTCAATAAGCATGCTGTAATGTCATATATGATTAATAATATCAAGATGTTTAATGGTCTGGCAGTCGTAAATGTTGAATGAAAAGGTAAGTAACAGAAATCTGGGTTATATTACAGTGATACATCGCATAAAATGGCCAAGGGGAGTATTTTAGTTTTTTTAGCCCTTTTCAACCACTTAAAATAATTGATGTAGTTTTAATGACGAGACATGCAACTACAGGTAAAATATACCATTTACTAAAAAATATTATTTATCTAATACATACCTTTTTGTAGAGTGCATTCGAGGAGTTGTATGCATACACTATCAAGGATGCAGCTCCGTTAGACCGTGTAGGGATTACGTTAAGAAATCCGAATTTCCCGGACAAACCAATTGGTTTGTCATTTAGAAGAGTAAACCAGTTGTCGGTGAAAGTAAAAGGTAATGCAGAGCAATACTAGTTTTTTCTCAAGTGACTTGTTAGCCTTAAACGTGGATTGAGTGTCGGTACCTGTATGCTATGGGCGCAAAAATTTGACAGGAATAAGATTTTAAGATTTTTGTAAAGCAAAAAGACAAGGTATTATTGTTG
The DNA here is from genome assembly GCA_036346205.1 of Vesta saturnalis. Classification (NCBI taxonomy): domain Eukaryota; kingdom Metazoa; phylum Arthropoda; class Insecta; order Coleoptera; family Lampyridae; genus Vesta; species Vesta saturnalis. Next base: position 5,606,082 of record JARFJB010001226.1, read on the forward strand.
TCCCCGCAGCAATCAACGAAAACAATTGTTTAGCTCGTGCCTTAGTCATAGCAATAGCATTTAGAAATAACGATACAATGCGTCATAGTATGGAAATGGGTTGTCCCTTACTTCAAGCACGAGCCATGCAACAGCGGTGTAGATCTTAGTCAGGGTGGTAGTTACGAGCACATTCAAGCATTTCAAAACCATTTACTTTCATACAATATCGTAGTTTATAATTCGCGAATAGGTGATTCGATATATTTTGAGGCTCCTAGGGAACCGGGTAGAGTAGTTTTAAATTTAATATTAGAAGGCGAGCATTATAATGTCATTACCAGCCTAACTTCAGCATTTACCTGCAGTTATTACTGCGAGCAGTGTAGGAAACGCTGTAATGACAAAAGGAAACATATGAAATGTATACACTCAGTAACCTGCGTGTCATCAAAAGCCTCCATGTTCTATTGAATCTCTTAAATTTGTAATTATTGCAAGAGAGATTTTTATGGGCAGGAATGCCTTAGAAACCATACGGACGCTAAACTGTGTGAAAAATTACGTACATGCTTAAAGCGTCTTCAAACCGATGATCAAACAATTAAATCAGTCTGTAAAGTGAAGGGTATTACCTTAAACTATAAAAACTCTCGTGTTATAAACTTTGAAGTGATAATATGGTGCTTGGTAATAGTAAAGACTCTCTTTTTGTATATAATGATAGAAAAATAGTTAGAGATAGGTGCTACAATGTATTAAGTAGACCTGAATCTAAACAATATAGAATAAGTTATTCTAAGCGACGGAGAATTGAAAACTTTGATACTCTTCCGTTTTGGTATAACGAATAAATAGTAAACCAGGTAAACAGAAAGAATTATTTTATTTATGAACCCCAACTCCTTGAGGACGAGTTCCAGCTCCTGGAGTTGATTCGTTTTCGTGTTTTCACGTTTATGTGTTTCCGTGTTTGCTAGTTTGTATGTTTTCGCGTTTGCGTGTTTTCGTGTTAGCGTGTTTTCGTTTGTGTGTTTGCGTGTTTTTGCGTTAGCGTGTTTTCGTGTTTGTATGTTTTCGTGTTAGCGTGTGTTCGTTTGTATGTTTTCGTTTGTGTGTGTTAGCGTTAGCGTGTTTTCATTTGCGTGTTTTCGTTTGTGTGTTTTCGTTTGTGTGTTTTCGTTTTTGTGTTTTTGCGTTAGCGTGTTTGTATGTTTTCGCGTTTGTGTTTTCGTGTTTACGTGTTTTCGTGTTAGCGTGTTTTCGTTTATGTGTTTCTGCGTTAGCGTGTTTTCGTGTTTGTATGTTTTCGCGTTTGCGTGTTTTCGTGTTAGCGTGTTTTCGTTTGCGTGTTTTCGTTTGTGTGTTTTCGTGTTTACGTGTTTTTATGTTAGCGTGTTTTCGTTTGTGTTTCGGCGTTAGCGTGTTTTCGTGTTTGTATATTTTTCGCGTTTGCGTGTTTACGAGTTCACCTATTTTCGTGTTTGTATGTTTTCAGATTTGCGTGTTTTCGTGTTAGCGCGTTTATACCTGTAAGATAAGGTTAGAACCCACGTACAATTGCACCAAGGGGGTCACGATAGGGCCAAGGCCCAAGAGCTAGTTTCTGCACTTATATATAAGGTTAGGGCCCCATACCATTTCCAACCAGGGGCCGCAACAGGGGGCGAAGGCCCTAGAACAAGTTTTGAAGACTTACATGGTAGTTCCTATACTTGTCTTACAAGAACCTCTTTATTATTAAAGACAATTTCAAATTTCCCGCGCAGGACCAGGTCCCAGTTCATACACCTGTCTTACAAGAACCTCTTTATTACTAAAAAACATTTTCAAAATCCCCGCCATAACCAATCAGAATGCAGAGACTTAATCCTCCAGTCAGAGCACAGCGGCTGAGTGGTGGGGCTAAGGACCAATCAGAAGCCAGAGAGGCTGGTGCACGCACGACCAATCAGTTAAAAGGTAGGGCGTGGTCTAGTTTTAATCCCTCCAATAGAACACAGCATGCAGGTGCAATTGCCTAACCTCCAAAGGGTATACAGCCAAATTAGGGGTTGAATTCTGCCCAAAGGTTGAAAATGGCCCCCGAAAAGAAACTGGCTCCACCCTCAAAATATACGCCTCTCACGCGGGCGAGTACAAAAGGTGGAGGGGAGGGTGGCTCAGTACTACTAACGTCATATAAAACGTGGCCCAATTTTTGTACCAGACCAGTATATGACCTTAATCCGAACGGCTAAATCACGGGAAAACCTTATGAAGTTCATGAATTAAATCATGAAAGCTTTTTCAACATAAAGGAACTTGCATCCACCATTGACAAGAATTATTCAAAAAACATCCATAACGAGTCAGTCATCATGTCTAACTTTAATGTTGTTAAAGCAGAGAAGGAAAACCCAGATAAATTGTTCTACAAAACGTCCTATGGCGAACAACAGTTTCAGACCATTCAGGTAAAACTACCAATATAGTCAACTAAAACCAGAAGTTCGACCACTCCTTCTAATGACACTGGCATCCAAGAATTAAGTAATCTATATAATAACAAACCTTGAATAGGTGAAAAGAAAAAAGCCAGCATATTGAGCTTATTTACTCAAATCAAAAAAAAGTGTTGTTCCGCCATATTACTTTCATTATTACAAAAATTTGTAAGAAGCATACATTTTCTCTTGTAATAAAGTATTTAGTTTCTTTAATAAAAGTTTGTATCAAAAAATAAGTATAAGTAGATTCTGAGAGCCCAAAGGATGTAGTTTTATTTTATTTGTTTAATAATTTGTCATTAAATATCAACAAATTATCCAAGAAAAGTAGTTTATCTAACTTTTTAAAAATATTAATAACATTTAACCTCCAGAGTATTATGATGTCGCCACTATCAAAATAAACCTGATAATTCCATAGATTTTGGTTCTTTAACACTATAATGCCATATGTAAAATAAATTTTACATATTATTATGTTTTTGTTCAAAAGTAAATATGTAATTAAATTAAATTTTACATATGGTCATAAAAATACTTTATTTGTTTAATCTTCTATCAAAAGGAAATCGTCAATTACATAATTATTTACTACGAAAGCAAACATTTGTGTAAATATCACGTATCAAATATTAGCTCTAATTGGGTACATGAAGAGAAATATTGACTATGACATGTACGTCTACTATCAGGCACGTAACATAATTTTGCAATTTATATCGCATTAGTGATACAAGGTTCATGTTTATAAAATTTAAGGAAAATTGGAAGTTTTCAAATGTATTCACAATGAAACGAGTTGATAAGTAGGTAAACAACGGGCACCTCTAAACTAAATCGAGTTCTACAATATAGAAATACAAGTCAAACAATAACTGACGTTAGAAGTGTTGAACAGAACGTGCTAATGCCCAACTTAACGAGTTCTGAGCGTTGAGTACACATTTTCTAACTTTCGTATTATCGTTAAGTGCTTCTTTCTTATAGGGCGACTCAATTTCAGCCGTAGACTGTTGCTTTCAACTATTTCCATTTATCAGGATCAATATGACGAGAAAACATTAATTTTGGAGATCACTCATCTACCTTGTCCCTCTTCAAACGGTGTTATTAAATGTCTAGCATTTGAGAAACAAACTTAAGGCACAACAAACGGAATGTGTTTAGTTTCCTAACTTTAAGGTACAACTGTTACAACTTTCCGACATTACTGTAAGCAACGTACAGTTCTAAACAACGGAACAACGTAGAGGTACCCTTTAGTAAGTGATTGCGGTTATCAATCGTGTGGTATTTTCACACCTCCGTTGAGTGGTGGTTTTAAGCCACAAATTATTGGAGAAACTTTATAAAACAAGAAGTGGATAGTAAGTTTAGTTTCCCACTTAAATTACCTCTCATTTGTCATTATTCTATCTTGTGTATGTTAAATTGCATTTCGAGTAGTACTCAGTAGTTTGTTATAGGTAATTTAGATAGCTTTTACAAATAGTTTCTGACTACTTTACTTTCCATTAACTTTGATGGATTTAATCTGATGCTGCTTAGAACTTGGTCAAATGTAACTGATTCGAGTTTAAAAGTATTGAAGTTTAAACTAGATTGTTTCAATTATACTACATTTACTCAAAGAAATTAGACAAATACTTTATGTTCAACTGTTAAAACTTCTCCATTAGCTGGCAATGTTTCTCTATTATTGCTGATGACCGCTTTAGTGAACGTTCAAGTTTAGAAACCATGCAATGAACTTTCGGATAGTTCTCTAAACGCCTTCATACATATGATTACATATACATGTGTATGTATAGAAGTTTACTTTTATTAATTATTTCAAAGAGTTTTAAAGATATTGACCCGAAATTTGCAAAACGCTTCGGGTAGGTTGCTGTTGCTGTTCTAAAAAGTTTTATTATCTAATAGAGTATCATTAAAACAAAACAACAGTAATAAAAATAAATTTAAATAGGCGTAAACCTACAACAGATGTCCCTCACACGTGATACAAGAGTCAACTCTACGCCACATTGACTGTTGTATTCGCTGAAATATTGCTACTGAATTTCTTATTATGTCACAGCCGGCTATAATTAGATTCCTAAGGTCTTCAACATTTTGGACGGAATTCTAGTAAACTAATGACCTGAGAAAACCCCAAATTCAGAAATCTAAGGGATTTAATTCAGGAGAGCGAGCTGGGCAAAAGTTGCATATCTCACCTACCTATCTAACAATTTGTATATACTATATCTAAGTGACGACGCACATTAGTGCTACTATGGGCCGGGGCACCATCGTGCATATAGCATACATTTTGTATGAGGTGAAGACGAATTTCTTCAAGAAGTGTAAGTAACACTTCCAGTAAGAAGGGATGTTAAGATGCGCCATTTAATCGTAAAGGGAGGAAATATGGACCAATTAAATGATCATAAAGCACTCCAAGCCACACGTTTACTCAAACTCGGTGTTAAAAATGAGCTTGAAACGTTCCATGTGGACTTTCATCAGCCGTCAAGTGATTGTTACGAAAATTTCGTACAGAATCTCTGCCTGATCAGTAAACTCCATTTCAAAAATTAGGATTTGGAGCGGTTACATGGAGAATCCATCGGAAAAAACTAGACGAAGTAAGAAATCTCGAGGTAATGGCGCCTACACACGTTGAATATGAAACGGATACAATTGCTGCTCTTTAGAATTTTAAATACGGTGAAGTTGCTACATTCAATATGTTGGTAATTTTTCAGTACTTGTTTCACATGATTCCAAAACTATATCGAGAACTGCTTCTGGCTTCTACTAGTGCGTGCTTCTCGAGGACGCTCACAGTCAGCAATTCGTTTCATAAATATACCATTTTCAGGTAAACGGCGAAGGCGAGCAAATATTGTGTGATGAGATATCCTACGTTCTGGATACAACTCAGCATACAATCGTCGGGCTTGCAGACCATTACCATTACTAAAACACTAAAATTATTCACTTATTGACATTGAAAAATGCTAATTTGTCATTTTGACGAGACGGTTGTACTTTATTTAAAAATATTCACAGCAACCTACTAGATAATGTATCAATAAGCTAAAAATAGAGAATTTGCAATAAAAATGTTTTTTTTATCAAAAAGGGCGCATCCTGCGAAAAAAATTCAAGAGACCAATTTGTTTTAGAAGTTGTGGCATTCTCGAACGAATGCAACTGGTGCAAGCAGAAATATTCGGATCACCCCAAAAATTGCACATTTATCGCTACAAAGCGTTTTACAGATTTCAAGTCAATATCTTTAAAAGTCCTTGAAATAGTTAATAAAGATAAATTAAAAATTTAAATTTAAATGCTCTGTATCTCGAAACCATGCATATTTCGATCTATATTTATAGAAACCTTTTGTCACACAATACTTTCGGTAATCACCCCCTAAAATCTTTCGCACTTATTTACAGACATCCTGTATGGAAGGTGATCCAAATCAAGTGCGCACCGCTGGTAACTTCTTTATTGTTAAAGCTATAACATCGGTTAAATTAGGAAACTGGTATAATTCTTTCCGTTGATTACAATAGTGCAATAAAAAAACAGTTGAACATCGCGTTTTTGAGTTTTTAGACAAAATAACATTTTTTTAAATAGAACACTGTATATTATAATTTTTTCAAAATCTCCATGAAATGTGGAATATAAATGGTTATTATAAACTGTTTGCTAGGATGAAAAATGACGTAGTTATTAGAACGTAAACCTAAACTAATTATAAACTAATTTGAGAGGCTTCCGTAGCACATGACGTTAACTCATGTCAAACGTGTTGAAGATAGTACAGATATTCATGTGTTTTAAAATGGCTTTTCTCATAGTGAGAAACGTCGGAGGCTTGCTTGGTGAATAACAAATGTTCGCTGAGAGCAAAAGAATATTACGAGCAGTTACACCCATTTCGAATCGTCGATATTTTTTAAATCTACCGAAAGTATAGAACTAATGAGGATATTTTTAATAAAAAGTGGTTAAAACAGAATTTGGTAATTAATGAAGCAGTTGAAACAGATGCTTATCCCAATAATTCGATAAGGGACATTGTCAGAGATTCCATTTGACTTATGAAACGATTCACAGAATGCTGAAGAAATATAAATACTATCCCTGTAAATACAAACCTGTTTGAATATTACTCCTGAGAGATCCTAAAAGAAGAATGGTTTTTGATATTGGTATTTTAACTATTGTGAAAAAATTGTGGAATGCTTAATGAAAAAAACATTATTACTGGTCTACAGAAAACCCCTTGCAAGCACATCCTAAAGCTCGTCAGGTTCGTTTTAGTTTTAACGTATGTGGAATTTATGCAAAAATTTTGGACTTTTGTTTAGATGAAATAGATCTTGTTAGCAGACAAAATGTCATTTTTCGCATAATGTAGCACCTGATCACAACTATTCAGAAACTAGTATCTATTTAAGCCGATGCAATAATATTGATGCTCTCAAAAATGCAGTTCTAGAAGAATTTTGTCAAATGGTTGGCCTGGCCGTTTTGTGTAAAAGATGTTCATAAACAAGTCGACAAATGTCTTCAGGGCATTTTTCAAAATCTTAAGTAGAATTTTATTTTTAACAAAATTGTTAACATAAGCCCACCATGACGGGTATCTTAGTGTACAGATACGAGAACGCCAAGACAGACCAACGACTGACCGGTTTCATCATTATTGTGACTCATCAGAAGCGGGTAGATTTGTCATGGAATATCTCGACTCTTAACGTATATGTGATGGCCACAGAAGAAGACGATATGTGAGAGTTAGAGTTGTAGAACTAGAACCTAGAACAAAATGTTTGATAATCAAATTATTGGTTATCTGTATTTTTTAAATTTAGTTTTTTTTTAAATAATAATATACATGGTGTTCTTTTTAAAAAAATATTATTTTGTCTAAAAAACCAAAAACGCGATGTTCAATTGTTTTTTTTAATTCCACTATTGTAATCAACGGAAAAATTTATACAATTTTGCTAATTTAACCAATATTGTCGCTTTAACAATAAAGAAATTACCAATGGTGCGCACTTGATTTGGACCACCTTGTATATACCGGGCGTTGAATGGTCGATCGCACCGTAGGAAATCCTGCTTCCCTGTTTATTTTAGGTAAAACCTCTACAGGAACTTTCCTTTAAATAACTGAATTCTCTGTCAGATGAAACTATTTAAAATATTTTACAGCTTACGCTAATTTCAACAATTGTAAAAATTATGTACCTGCCCTGCACAGCCTCAGTACAGCAATGAAATGTGAGGATGACGTTGTCTTTCAAAATTATTGTAATTATTGTCAAGTTGTCAGTCTATTAGTCATAACGATAGACATAAAAAATGTCGTACACCGTTACAGAAAGAATATAAATTGTAAAACTATTTTATTCCGGCAACATCACACGCACAGTAAGTGCTCTATTTAGCGCGAAATATCCAAACCGCCTGATTCCAGGCCATACTACAATTGGAAGAATTAGCCGTTCCTTTGTGTAAGTGCGCCAAAAATTATGAAGCCAATATTCAAAGAAATTTGTTTGAAAATGCAAATACTACATCAGGAATTGCTTGAGGGAGTTTTGAGAGAAGAGCAGAGTTTTGTTACGAGATGCTGGAAAAGGCTAATCTATACCGGCAATTTTTAAAGAACATTTGTTTTACGGATGAGTATACGTTTACGTTAAATAATGAACCAAACATGCGAAATTATAGGATTTTGTGAACAAAAAGGCCTTAAATTGTTGTTGGAAGCCGATTTCAATATCTACAAGAATTAATGTTTGAGTAGGAACTTTTGGACAACATATTCTTGGACCACTTTTTATGAAGAAAATCTAAGTGCGGGTAGGGCGTTGGATTTGCTGCAAGCGCGAAATTTATCGGCTCTAGCAGAAGTGGCTCCCGAGGAAGAAGAAATTTGGTTTCAAATAGATTGTTTTCCTGCTCACAACAGCCGAGAAGCTAACGACTTTATTAATCATTGTTTTAATAACTAGGTAATTGGACCAAATTGTGCAATTAAGTGGCCTTCAAATGACAATTATCTCTGGGAACGGTTAAAATCTAAAATTTCTAATTCTGGAAGGTTTGAAGATTTACAGGCATTAAAGACACGCAACAGTGAAAAATGTAGAAATCATAACACTTCGCAATGGCAATGCCAATGTTAGAAAACCATTTTATGCAGTATTTGCTACAATCTTTGTAATTTGTAACAATTGTTAATTATTATTGATATTTATACTAGTATTTTCAACCACTGTAGTTAATACATTTGTAGTATTTTCATTTTTGAACACACAGACACACTCGTTTGAAAGGTTGTGTCATTTTGAGATGCTGATCATGGTGCTCCAATGGTAAATATTTTTTGCAATTTTTGAAAGTAGCGTAAGCTGTAAAATATTTTAAATAGTTT
>JARFJB010001226.1:5617500-5627500 GCA_036346205.1 Vesta saturnalis
ACATGACTAAAAAATGTTTAATCGCATCCGATTAAAATTCATTCTTGAGTCCGTCAAATATATGTACTTTTAGATATCTGGCAGTCACGTTACTAAGCGAAAACCATCTACACAATTACCATTAGCATTTTGCTGTTTAATCTGTCAGACTTCCAGAATATTTACAGTAAATTTATAAAAGGTATTTAAAAATAATGATAATAAGCTAATAAATAGTAAATTTATGTTTTTGTGGCATTTACGATGGACGCGAGCGATGATGGATTCGTATGCTGTACGCCACCAGAAATACGTGAGCAGGTCATGTCAAAAAAATCACGCCACATGTATGGTCAGCAATATAATAAATTCATTGGGTGGATGAAGGAAAAAAGATTAGAAACAAACCCGAAAATGTGATATTAGCCTATTTTTCGGAAACTGCTGCGCGATTAAAGCCTCAATACTCAATGTTGAAAGTAACAATTGCAATTAAACAAGATATTCATATTGTGAAATTACTTGCTTTTTAAAACAAAATTCGGCTGGTTTCGAACCAAAGAAATGAAAAACGTTTTTAAAATCAGAGGTAGTAAAGTTTTTGCTATTTATCGAGGTATATGAATCAATTTTTGTAAGTGGTAAGCTTTAATTGATTGCTTTACTTCAAGGTTGTTACTATTTTTGTCTTGGCTGGCGCTCTTAGGTGTGACCAGCTCTGATAATTAGCTATTGGTGATATTGAACATAGAGGAAATATATTGATTGTAAAAGTACCTCATACAAAAACGAATCAGGAGAGATTATTTACTGTAACCGATGGACATACGAACAATATAAAATTAGATAGAAAATATGTATTGCTACGCCTGGTTGGTAGTCGTCTATACACTGGTCGCTGCTTCAGAAGGACATCAGCCAGATTATTAACTAAAATGGTGGGATACCATTGAGTTTAAAGCGCCACGGTAGTTGGCGATCTAATTCAGTTGCATTGAGATACGATGATGCGTTGAGAAATAAATTAAGTATTGCAGCGAAAATGTTGCATTCACTAAGCAGTAATTTTAATAATGAAACGGTAAAAGTCCCAAATTTTTCGAAAGACTACACTGTTGAAATGCCACCAGAAACTTGTGATCCTGAAGTTACTGGCACAATCCCTCAGAAACTACGATCTATATTCCTAGCAGTATCGGAATTAATTTTGGAGAAATATCCAATTGCACAATAAGTATTTATTATAAGCAAGTTAAATATTAACCTTTCATGTTCCATATCTAGAAATAATATATATTTAATATACTTTATCATTGTCCTTTTATTTCGAAAATGGAAAAAGTCAAATTTAGAACACGTGAGCAAAATGCATGGTGCCCCATTATTTTTTGTTGTTGTTTTTTAAAGATGTCTTTGTTATCAAAGATAGAAGTTTGTAATTTTTACATTCGTGTTGACCTAGATTTGATTACAAAATTGAAAGTTAATATCTTCTTTTGTTTTTGACTTATAGCCAAACGTGTATATTTTTATTTTTTTCCAAGGTCTTATGCCTCGCTTGATACTATTATACTGATATATTTCGTCAACGTTACTTATATATTGCGAAGTGTCGAATTCAGTGGCGTGCTAATTTTTCTAGAGAGTGCGGTTTTTGGGTAATAATATAAACTAGCATTTTTTTAAACTAGAATCAAAGTTGATTTGGCAACCATCAGATGCAGTTCTTTCTTAGTCTTTCAAAAGTATAAATATAGACATTCCTGAAAAACATTACGAAATATTTTTTTTCAAGACGGTGCCCCAGCCTATAATGCTTTAGCAGTGAGGAATTACTTAGAAAACCATTTGCCATATTCCTGGATTGGGCTCGGTATTATGACGGTTGTGATAAATTATGTTTTTCAGAAAATCCCATGCGGAGAAATCCAGTAATGACAGATCTGGAGATCGCAGCAGCCATAACTAGTATATGTCTTCCAACCTAACGTAGAAATTAATTCTACCAAAGAAAAAGGTTAGTTGCTTTGTCTGTTAGAGCAGACGTGCTTTTTATAACCTAGGACCGTACAACTGAACGGGGGTTAATCATTTAAATTTATCTAGAACTCTTGGGTAAGTAAAATCAACTGCGTTTAGATATAAACTGCAGCACACCGTTGTTTCCTACCGTAAATCATATAGTTCAACATTTTTTCTTTACAATTTCTTTTCTTATAAATCAATAATTTATCGTGGTAACAGGGTCAAGACCTGCTTTAACAGGTTACTCTATGATTTGGCTTAACTCTTTATCATTAGCCGGCTGTAGGTGGCAAGGTGCTTCTGGAATTGATTTTCTAAATTTTTCGTCATTCAAAAATTTTTAAGATCCCAAACTTGAGGGCTCCACCTGGATAAAATCGTTACTATAACGAATTACCTGGTTGCAGACTATTCGACAACTAGAATAATTAAGATTTTTCAGCGCAACCTATTTTAAACCAAACTCCACAACATAAGTTTCAATTACGTAAGTAATAAACGCGCGCTAGACTAAAAACCCGAGTCTCGGTAAGAATAAATTAAAAAAATTGAGATATGAGGCCCCATATTATTATACAATAATAAGATTTATATCGGTAAATATATGGTAGCGCGATCCATTAACGTTAATGTGTTTGTAATAGTTATTACTGTGCAATTAAAAATAAAATGACGGGAGTACGAGGATCACTAGTTCTTAAAAGCATTCGATATGCGCAGATGCAGCTGTACTTACCAAATAGTTTCGGATTCAAACAATAGATCATAGTACATGCAAAAGGTGACATTGGAGCTGCTCCATTTTAGTTGCTATAACTACATAGTCACTTATCTCTACTTATACAGATGTAATTGCAGCAATATGCTTATTGATAATAAATTAATTCACGCACACTGAAAAAACAAATAAAACGTACTCACAGTTACTCGTTACTTCCTTGGAACGAGCCCTCAGATATCTGCGTCTGACTAAAGTGTGATTTGATGACTGGGTGTTTGATAATTAAAACGGATCAGAACTTTAATTTACAATAATAACAAATCATGAAAGAGTTTCGATTTATAAAATTACATTTTTATCTCAACTCGGCAAATTTTCTAAAACGATTACACTATTTGTCTTTACTAAGATGTACACGCAACACTCATTTTATGTGGACAACCGCACAAATGCCCAACTTCGAAATGATGATCACGGCCAAAAAATCATTTCTCACGTCTCTTAGGTGCAGTCGTTGACGACGACCTTGTCACGTCCTATTATCTGAACTTGTCTATTCATTGCCTCTATTTGCCTCAAAAATCAACCAAAAACTTAGTTGAAAACTCTCCCCTCAACTTAAAATCCGTTTATCCTAATGCAGCATACCAGTTCAAAACGCCTACGCTAGCGTACTATAAAACTTACGTATTTGTAAGCAATTCTAAGTGATAAACCACCAATCCAACAGAAACCGTTTGATAACGGCATAACAAACAAATTAGCTTCTGTTAGTATTCAGTTGATCGACATAATATATTCGTTAATAATAATATTACATCTTGTACTAAATAAAATTATAACATTAGAGGGAACTGTTTTATTTAATCCAGGGAATGCATCTTTTGTATGCATCTACGACTAATTCCGAATTAAGAATTTATGCAACTATCTACGTTTAACGCTTCCGTCACTTAGTTTTACAGGAAGACTTATTTCATTTAAATTACAAGACCCATTCTGATCTGTAACAATTCTTTCATTAACCACATTAACGTCTATATGGTCTGCGCAGTTCAAACCTATTAACGATCCCTTGCCTTTATTAGTTCTACGAGGATGGGAAGAAAATTTTTTTAATTGAATAATGGATTGTGGGTATATGGGACCTTTGACGTGAATTTGAAGGTGTAATATCTCTTAGTTAGTATCGCTTCCAATTTCATCACTTTCCACGTAAGCATTTACGTACGAAAATTATTACTGCAATTTATTTTAGGAGAGCCTATATTTAATATTGATATTAGCACACTTCACCTGCAACTTTTAAGAAGTATTCTCCATTTTTATAAAATACATCTAGGCAAGGAAAATCAATTTTTAAGTTTGTTAGCTAAAAAATTGTATTGTATGTCGGAATGAAAGTGATTTATAAATAAAAGTTTATGATATTAATGTAAGAAGTTTCAAAGCAATTAGTAACACACAAAGAATAAATGTAATATAAATCTATTCCAAAAGGTTTGTGTTTTAACGTTTAGGTTAGAAGGGGATGTACGCGATCGCATTCATTCTCAATCTGTTCCCAGTTGAAACACATTTAACCCTTATTCAATTGTTTAGTTTCAGCTTTAGTGCAGATTAGAGTTCTTCATGCTTTATTTCTGAGGTGACTTACTAGTTATGTTGAACTGTGTTTTAAATATTACCTGTGTTTTAATGCCGTCCTCTGTTGGTGGTAAAATACCTGTTTGCCATGTTCCACGGCTCCCTGTAACTGTGAAATATGAGGCGTAGGTATGTTTTGAAGCTGAAAATAATGCAAATTGTACAACTATTATAAATGCTGCATTGAAGTTAAAATTGATTAATTTTTTCAATTCATTTTCTTCAGTGTGCAATCTGCATTCTGGCTACTTCATCTACTTTTCATAAAATTGGCGCCCAACGTAGGGATCATATACGTAACCCGCAATGGGAAGTTTTTTATGACTAAAGAATTTTAACGTGCCAATGCACTACTTGTAACATTCTGCGCGACTGGTGTAGTTGTACAGTGCGCCCTGAAGCCCTCGGCGAACATTTTTCGATATTTTAGTACAACAGTACTGTAAATTTCGAACTGTTAACTACAGCTACATGAAGATAAATTCAAGTGCTGTTTAACGAATGTATTTGATAACCTCTATCGAAAAACTGCTGAATTTAGTTAACAGTATTCATTAAAAAAACGATTTACTTTTATTCGGGAAACCCACAGTATATTGCAATATAAATAATAACCATTAATTGCATTAGCTTAAAGTACAACTGTAGATATTTGGAGTGCTAGGTGAACTACTCTACACATAATAGGGCTATTAAAACATATATACTTAATCATCAAGCGCAATTTATTTAATCCAAAACAATATCTCGTTAAATTCAGATCGTAAAACATGGTTCTATATAAGTAATACCAAAGCAATGCACAAAATTCGACTATTCGTAGTATTGATGTGTTTAAAGTAGTAAATAGGTAATTATGAACAAATAAATATGATGTTTTGAACTTTTTGGAACTACTTTTATTTTAAAATCTAGGATTTTAATGAACTACCACACAAAATACTGTGGAGTAGTCCTCTTGTGCTTCCAAATGTTTAGTTTTACTCGTTTCTTAGTTGCTAAGAAAAATAAAAGGAAATTGATTAGATGTAATTTAGAAAAATTTGGATAGTGTTTGAAAAACTGCTTACCATTAGTCCATACCTATTGGAGAGTTTGGTGCGCTGTAGTTGTAAGAACCACAGACACATGCAGGGCAATGTCATGACCTGCTTGGCGTTATGAATTCCTGTCCTAGTTTTTTTACGACTATCACCTTATGTGCACAACGCTGTTTTACATGTCGTTACTGTTATTACTGATATTATAATTCTTTGCAAGGAAACAGTACAATTAAGGTGCTTGCTCTATGTACAGTTACTGCTTCGAAGAAGACATCCCAGATTGCAGGATAAGGCCACTTTGTCGACTTATGAATTACAGAAATCATCACTGCGCAGGAGCTTTTGAAAGATCAAGGGACCCAACGGCTATCTGAATGCGTCGGAGTTTCAGTATGTCACTCCAAATTTGAATTATTAGCAAGCAACAAAACGAGCGCATCAACTAAAAATGAACCCTTGTCAACCCTGGAAAGAATAAATCTTACTTATGCGAGTTATGAACTACGTAAAAGGAAAAAAGAAATTCCTTCAATGTATCGAATTTATGAAAAACAGCCGTATGTATCATCTATTGTGACAAAGAATTTATCTCGTATATAGCTGAGGCATCTATAGCCAGCACAGTACTTCATGACGTTGGACTTCTAGTATCAGTAAGATTATAAACAACAATTAGCATAGAATTGAGAAATAATTAGGCGCATTTCTATGGATCAAGCTTTTAGTTACACTTCTATTATAGATTTGTACTTTAAAAAAGAAAGTATGTCACTACGGTTCAACGAGAGCGAGGCTCAAAAGTGGATCATTGGCTTCTTCCACCGAAATGACCTTCTTTGTGACATTTGTGTAATAACGGAAAGCAACAAATTTTGGAGTACAAGAACTGCACAGGATTGATAAGAAACTTTAATAAGATATCTTGTCACGTCCAGTTACGTCGGAAACGGAATTCTCTGTCGCGAAAGGGTTCATTCTAGGCGATTTTTAGCTGCTCAAAACATTTTTCGAGGTAGTTTAATTATATAATGGTCAGTTTTGACGTAGTATCTCTTTTCACTAATTTACGTTTACACGACGTCCTAATTAGCATTGAAAGACCCTGGGATAATATTTCTTTAAATTGTAATATGGATTTGGGAACGTTTAAAAATGTTTTAAATTTTAATACCTGTATTACCTTAGCCAGGAAAAAATATTTTCTAACGCATTGCACATTTGCGCAAGCGTTTTTACTTAGTTAAAAAACTTTAGTGGCCTTTGCTTTTTAGTTACCATATGGACAGTTGAATTCATTTATCAAACGTTAGTTTTTTTCTGTCGCTTTTCCGTTGATAAAGATCCCTAATTATGGCTCACAGTTTCACTAATCCTGAAATGGTGGATATGCTTTTAGTCAATGGACTTTGCCATTACAACGGTCGAAGAAGTGTATGAATTTATAGGGAAAAATAACCTTTCCGTAGAACTCCATATCGGCACACTTTTGCTAATGTCAAAAGAGGTCTCCGCGAAAATGGAAAGTTTCAACAAAGCCATGTAAATTCTGGACGCAGACGAACCATAAGGACGGTGGAAATAGAAGAAGAGATTTTGGACGCTATTGAAATAAATCCAAAGACCAGCACACGACGTGTAGGATTCCAATTGGGAATTTCAAAATCATTAGTTCATAGAGTTTTTTAAGAACAATTATTGCACTCCTTTCATATTGGAAAAGTTCAAGACATATTGCCTATGGATCCTGATCAACGTTTAGCTTTCTGTCGATTTAATATTCATAGAATAATCGAAAATCCAAATTTTAGTAAACAAATTTTGTTCACGGACTAAGTTACTTTTACTAAATTCGGTATTTTCAATGTTCATAATGAACATTTGTATGCTGTTGAAAACCCTCATAAAACGAGAGCATCTCATTATCAGCATCAATATACTTGATATCTGGGCTGTAATTGTAGACACTTTTATGATTGGTCCCTTTGTACTCCCAAAGCGGCTGAATGGTGATAGGTACATGAACCTTTTAATACCAGATTTGCCCTTACTCCTTCGTTGTGACCTTTGGTTTATGCATGATGGCACACCTCCTCATTTTACTTTAAATGTAAGACAACATCTAAATGAGGTATATCTACAGCGCTGGATTGGAAGGGTAGGTGACGCACCTGCGAACTGGCCGGCTCGATCACCGGACTTGACACCTTGCGATTTTGTTTTGTGGGGTGCCTTGAAATCAACAGTTGATGCATCCCCAGTTAATACGCAAGAAGAATGGTTGGCAAGAATAATTCATGAATCCAATTTATCGAAGAATAGCCCTGAAGTATTGTCCAGAGTACAATGTAATTCTTTAAAAAGAATTAACTTGTGCGTGCAGTAAATTTTCAATATTTGTTGAATTATCAAATTAAATACCTTCCAGAAAGTTCATTAATTGCACTAGTTAAAACAAAATTTACATAACATGTTTTTATTTTTTTAATTTTTATTTATCTTTTGGTTGATAATAATGCAATTTAATTGTTTAACCTTGTTCTTCGTATTGTTCATTATTGTTTTTTTTCTTATTTAATAAATATTGTTGTTGAAAAACTCCATTCTTCTTTATTCTTTTCAATAAATCGGCTTCATGAATTATTCTTATTATTATTATGAATAATTATTATAATTTTTTGATAATTTGCAAGCATCATGAGCTTTAGATGCTTTTCTCTCGGAAACCGCTGCTCTTAGCGATATCAAGAAGGTACACTTTTTTAGGCAGAAAAGGTAGGACAAATCATTATTCCATACTAAAAGGGCCTACAGTGTAGCATAAAAAAGTTGTAGCGGTTTAAATATGTACTATGGGTCGCTTGTAGCGTCCTCTAAGAAATACACCGAAATCGATGATAAATTTGAATTTCTCATCCCACTGCTCAAAGCAGTCGAAAGATATGAAAGAAAATGTGATTTATTTTTCAACTTATTGTAGTCATTATCAACTTTTGGACTAAGGCAAGTTTAGTTAAACCGGCTTATTTGCATGTAAGTAATCTTCATTATACTTTTGGCTATGCAGTTTAGACACACGCACACACGCCCACACGCACACGCACACACGCACACGCACACACGCACACACACACCCAAACACACACTCACGCACACACGCATACACGCACGCACGTACGTACGCGCGCACGCGCGCACGCCCACACGCACACGCACACACGCATACACCCACCCAAACACACACACACGCACGCACGCACGCACACACGCACACACACACGCACGCACGCAAACGCACACATGCACGCACGCAAACACACACAAACACACGCGTGCGCGCACGCACTCATCCACCCTCACACACACACACGCACACACGCACGCTCGCACGCACGCGCGCACGCAAACACACACACGCACGCACGCACGAAAACACACGCACTCATGCACACGCATGCACGCACACGCAAGCACGCACGCGCTCACGTACGCACGCACTCACGCACGCACGGACGCACGCACGCACGCACAGAAACACACACGCACACACGCAAACACACGCAAACATACACACGCACGCACGCACCACACACACACACACAAGCAGGCAGGCAGACAGGCAGGCAGGCAGACATGCAGGCAGACAGGCAGGCAGGCAGGCAGGCAGACAGACAGACAGGCAGATAGGCAGACAGGCAGACAGGCAGACAGGCAGACAGGCAGACAGGCAGACAGGCAGACAGGCAGACAGGCAGACAGGCAGACAGGCAGACAGGCAGACAGGCAGACAGGAAGATAGACAGGCAGGCAGTCAGGCAGGCAAGCAGTCAGGCAGGCAAGCAGAAGCAAGAAAGCAAGCAAGCAAACAAGCAAACAAGCAAACAAGCAAACAAGCAAACAAGCAAACAAGCAAACAAGCAAACAAGCAAACAAAGCAAACAAGCAAACAACAAAGCAAACAAGCAAAAAACAAAAAGCAAAAAGCAAAAACAAAAAGCAAAAAAAACAAGCAAAAACAAACAAACAAGACAAAACAACAAACAAAACAAAACAAACAAACAAAACAAGACAAAACAAACAAACACAAACAACACAACAAAAACAAACAACACAACACACAAACAAACACAACACACAACAAAACACAACACACAAACACACAAACACAACACACAACAACACACAAACACAACAAAACACAAACACAACACAACAACACACAAACACAAACACACAAACACACAACACAACACACAAACACACAACACAACACAAACACACAAAACACACAAACACACAAACACACAAAACACAAACACAAAACACACAAACACACAAACACACAAACACAAACACAAACACAAAACACAAACACAAAACACACAAACACAAACAACAAACACAACAAACACACAAACACAACACACAACACACACACAACACAACACACAAAACACACAAACAACAAACACAACACAACACAACACAACACAACACACAAAACACACACAACACAAACACAACAACACAAACAACAACAACACAAAAACACACAAAAAAAACAAACAAACACAAAACACACAAACAC